>JAJGRX010001234.1:0-160176 GCA_025461125.1 Carex kokanica | reverse complement strand
AAGGGATGGAAACTGATAGATTTCAAAACCGCAGTCTTCGCATGTGTAGACAGCTACTTGCACTAATGGCTTCACGTCAGAGCAGCGTGTAAACGATTCCAGCTATCTTCACAAGCTGCCCAATATTTGCTGCTTTCACTTGTCTAATTGTCATAGGGGTATTCTTTGTTACCGCTTAATGTACACCTCACTATACCATCAATATATAATTGACATAGCTAATCAGGAAAAACAAACTTAAAAAAGAAAAATTTAAAAGGATGAAAAACAAATTTCAAAGAACTTGTGAGGTTTATTGCACAAGTTGAGGGGTAATTGAGACTGATTAGCAAAATTGGTAAAGGCGCAGTAATATAATTGAGCACTGATACTGATAAGACTAAATTAGTTGAAATTAATGTGACTTGTTTGTCATAATTGGCCCAAAAGACAAAGCTACAAAAGTGATAGGTGTGTTTACAAGAAGCGCTTGATTTCAGAAGGCATCTTCTGACGTGGATCGGCATTGGGGTCCGCACTATGACGTCTCATCAACACGCTGAGTCATGAGGATGTCTCGGTCTTCGTCAGCCGCAACAGCCTCTGTCGTTCAGGCATCAGTTCATCAACTGCCTCCGAAATAGTCCCAGTACCTCTTTGTGTTTCCTATCACTCTTTCCCAGAACCCCTCCTCCAATCCCTTATACTGCAATTTGTAAAATTACTGGTTTTATGAATGCAAAGTTGCTTCAGCATTAAGTGGGGGATGAAGGAGAGAATAGAAATTATACACTGCAAAGATCATCCAACTCGATCTGAACTGCACGAATCTTGCGATTTGCCACATCTTGCTGTAGACCAGTGAACAATAACATCACAGTATCAGTAACAGTAAGGATATCATTTATAGGGAGAGGAGAATATGAGAGCTTACGAGGAGATTGAGATACTTAGGTTCACCATCGTCATCAGTGAAGTTCGTCAGGAAATCCTTTGCAAGATCTGTGAGAAAGATCAAAGAGAACGCTTAGAGTGAGAAACGACTCTAGTAGAGAGAGAAAGCAGCGGGGATCAGATAGATAGATACCTTTGTCAGCAGCGAAATCCAGTTTCTCCATGGTGTTACGTTGCACGACTAGGAGGGAGGGAGAGAGAGAGAAGGGGAGGGGAAAAGGAGGGAAAGGATGGAGGTATATCCGTATATGGCGGGAAGCGGCGGAGACTTATTTTGGCGGGAAAAGTAAGAAGAAACTCTCCATTTGTGTTGAACAGGAGAAGTCCATTATTCATTGGAGAGTGTCTGGGGGCTGTGGGTTGTTAAAGTTTTGAGCTGGGCTTTGTCATTATTTTCTTTGTTTGTTGGGCTGTGTAGTGGGAGGAGCCGTAGAAGAGCTCTCTCCAATCGAGTCCATGTCCCTAAAGTAACTCAAATTTTCAACTTATATACGGACCGTCCGATCAAAATCAGGGCCCGATTGGAATGTACGTCCCCCTTAATACTCGTGCTAAATCAGATCACACGGTTCAGATCTTAGCTCAAAATTGAGTTAACTCAGGTGACATGGATTATCTCGAAACTACCTGGATACGGATGAATTCGCATCCTCTGTGATATCTCATATTTGCGTGACTTTCTGGAAAATCTAAACCGTTCGAATACATTCTACACGAATCTCAAAACTCAAATAAATGGCCCTGCGCTGTCCCCGAATAGGAACAGGACACGTCGGTCACGCAAAATATGAGATATCTCAGAGGATACGCACTCGATACTGATACGGTGATACCTCTCTTCTCACCTTGGTTCTTCCTCCCCAATTCTTAATCCGCCTGTGATAAGAAAGAATAAGATACCCCTCTCTCTCCCTCCTCTCCCTCTCTCTCCTCTGTCGAAGTGTCCGAGTGTCCGAGTGTCCGAGTGTAGATCTATCTGGTGGATCGCAGGAAAGGAAAGGAAAGGAAAGGATCGATCGATCAATTTGGGAATAGAGGTTAGAGGAGGATGTTTGTGATAGATTGGTTGTACGGCGTTCTAGCGTCGCTGGGGCTGTGGCAGAAGGAGGCGAAGATCCTCTTTCTCGGCCTCGACAACGCCGGTAAAACCACACTTCTTCATATGCTCAAAGATGAGGTTCATCCATCTTCCTTACTTTATAGTTTATATCCTACTGCTACTACCTCCTCCTTTCTCATTTCATTTCATTTCATTTCATTTCATATGTGATATGTGAATAGAAATTGGTGCAACACCAACCCACACAGTATCCCACCTCTGAGGAACTCAGTGTAGGCAAGATCAAGTTCAAGGCTTTTGATTTGGGTGGTCATCAAATTGCTCGCCGTGTTTGGAAGGACTACTATGCCAAGGTCTATCTACATTTTCTTTTCTCTTCTACAATTATATTACAAATTAATTAGGTTGAAAATAAAGTTGTCAATAGATTAAGAGTGAGTCTATGGTACTATGCATAGCATGGATTGGTCCGTAATACGGATAAATATTTCGTTTTCAAAATTCTAACGGTTGATCCGGACCGTTCAACATGATCCCCATATGAATATGTACTTGCAGACTGAATTTTATATTTTTAGAATTTTTTTTACTATTTTTAAGATAGGTAGAAAATGAGAATTTCACTAAATGGAGATGAGTTTCTTAGAAAATTATAAAAAGGGGAATAGGTGTTATTACGAGTCCGGATCCTCTGAAGTAACTATTTGAGTTTGGATTCGGACCGTCCGATCAGAATTCGGGTCAATCTGTTCCAAAATCAAATGCACGGGACCCTTTAATATTGTCCCAAAGTAGATTGAACGATCCGGGTCTAAACTCACAGTTTTGAGTTGAATTAGGTGATATAAATTCTGTTATTACTGCTTTTAAGGGGCACCATGGTATCTCTGAGACTGATTTTTCAAAGTTACCGGATAAATATATGCATACAAAATATGATATATTGATAATCTTTGTACTGAGCATATAGTGTATGTATACTATTCTGATCGTATACATCATACTTTATTTGTTGAGAAAGGATCAAATGGCAACTCCTTGTTGCAATACATCATGTCAACCCTTCTTTTTTGTATCAATTTCTAACCCAAACTGTTTGTGTCATTTGTGCTGTGACTTATGAGCAATACTTGACCACGGAGAATTATGAAGATTAGGTTAGGTTCATTGTATAAGATCAAAGGTGAAAAATCAAAGCCGCAAAATTAATTAAAGAAGCAACTGTTAACTTTTTAACTTCTTGATGCTTAGACATTGTTCGTAAGATCAAGGGTTTAGCTTTGTAATCTGGAATACCAGCATAAATTAGTAATGCAACAAATTGTATTTGTCATGATTTGTCACCAGTAAGTGGCTCTCATATATTATTTTTTAATTTATTTGGTTGGCCTTGAGGGAAGCAGTTTACTTTGTTTGGTATCTCCGTGCTTTGTTGGGATGTAAGTGGATTTTTATTTTGTAGGTTTATATGATATATATCTCATTTTAGAAGGGTATTCATGATAATTTGAGACTTTTGTCGGGTTAATTTGAAAACCATCTGTCTTTAACAAGTCTCTTTTCCTTCTTTTAACAAAACGACAGGTCGATGCAGTGGTTTACCTGGTGGATGCCTACGACAGAGAGAGGTTTGCCGAGTCAAACGCGAACTGGACGCGCTTCTTTCTGACGAGGCTCTGGCAAGCGTACCATTTTTGGTGCTAGGAAACAAAATTGACCTCCCTTACGCAGCTTCAGAAGAGGAGCTGAGGTACAGCTTGGGGTTGACTAACTTCACTACTGGTAAAGGAAAGGTGGATTTGAGTGAGTCAAACGTGCGCCCTCTTGAGGTGTTCATGTGCTCAATTGTGCGTAAAAGGGTTACGGAGAAGGCTTAAATGGATGTCTCAGTACATTAAATGAGTTATGTTTTGTTGGTTTTTCAGATATGTAGGCTTTGAATACTAAAGAGGTAAGTTTGCTTTTGTTCACTTTTGCATTAGAATGCTTTCAAAGGTGTTACAGTTCCTCCTTTGTTTATGATTTATTTTATATTTTCTGGTACGTCTCAGGATAAGAAGGATGGAACAAACGTTATGGTAGCATTTCCTGTTGCTTGTAAGAAATCACTAGAGAGCATTTATCAGGATACTGGTACTCCTAAGAATCCATCTCTGATTGGATAAGATGATAAGGGGAACAAACATAAATGCTCGTAGGAAAATAATTCTTCTGTTTGCTTGTTTGTTCTTCTTCTCTCTTTTTTTCCCCCTAATAAAAAAGGGAAAAGAAAATGTTTGCTATCATTATTTGAATTTATGTTATTTTGGTGGTGATAAAAATGAGAGTTGATACTACTTAGGTCTGAATATTAATAAATTTAGAGGATATAATAGGATTTTCGCTCACAAATGAAAGAAAATATATATTCATAAAAGTGTGTTTATTGTGTTTAGGATGTTGTTTATTATTTTTTAAACGATATAGCTTTCTCTTATTGCTTTGCAAAGGTTATTATGCAATTAATTGTGTCGTTTTTTATATACATAGTTTGAATGTTTAAAAACATATTTATTTAGTTTTGAATTAGCACATGCAAATTAAAATAAAAATTATCTGTTCTTCAGTAAATGTTTTATTCGAATGAATTCCGAATAATAATAATTATGGTATATTAAAAAAGAGAAAAGATAGGGGGGAGGATTGACTAGGATAATTCAAATAGAAAAAAAAAAAATTGGCAAAAAAGACATATATATATATATATATAGGAATTGGCTACGGTGCTACGCGTAGCATAAAGGGCCTCCGTGCTACGGCTCAATATTTGAGTTTTCAAATTCTAATGGTCAATCCGAACCGTTCAACATCATTTCCATATGAATATGTACTTGCAAACCAAATTTTACATTTCTTAGAATTTTTTTACTGTTTTTTAGATAGATAGAAAATCACTTGATCTACAAATTTTTGTACCATTCAGATCAAGTGATTTTCTACCTATCTAAAAAATAGTAAAAAAATTCTAAAAAATGTAAAATTTGGTTTGCAAGTACATATTCATATGGAGATCATGTTGAACGGTTCGGATCGACCGTTAGGATTTTGAAAACTCAAATATTGAGCCGTAGCACGGAGGCCTTCTATGCTACGCGTAGCACCGTAGCCAATTCCTATATATATATTTGAAAAATCAAATATTTGTTTAATTACTAAAGAGATAATATGATTAATAGTTGGGGGGTAAAGAGATGATGAGAGTTATTTCTTTTAAACTTATCTTCTTATCTATGGATAAGATAAGAGTTGAGAAATAGAGAGAGGGACTTTTGTCGTTGTTGTTGTGTAAAATAAAAGTCATCTCTTTTATCCTTCACTTAATCACTTCATTTTATTTCACTTATGACCAAAAAATATATATAATTAGATAGAAAAGGTTCTGATATGTGCATCAATATTTTAAAGGCTCGGTGTATTTTAAAAATATTTTGTATTAGTCTATTAGATATATAGAGAGAGAGATAGACTATGGTGAGTTGTAAAGTAAAACAACGTTTTACTTCACGCTCATATTTCATTTTGAAAATTCAAATCATCGATCCAAATCGCTCAACATGATCTCCATATTGAAATGTGCTTGGAGACCAAATTTTACTTTTTGGATTTTTTTACTATTTATTAAGCCACTTTGAAAATCGCTGATTTGAGTGAACAGTAAAAAATTATGGATCATTCGATCAGCGATTTTCAAAGTGGCTTAATAAATAGTAAAAAATTTCAAAAAATGTAAAATTTGGTCTCCAAACACATTTCAATATGGAGATCATGTCGAGCGGTTCGGATCGGTTGTTTAGATTTTCAAAATAAGAATATGAGCGTGAAGTAAAAATGACCTCTTACTTCGCAACTCACCATAGCCCAGCTCTATCTATCTATATATATAGAGTAGGGCTATTGTACTTCGTGAAGTAAAACTTCGTTTTACTTCACGCTCATATTCCCATTTTTAAAATCCAAAACGTCGATCCGAACCGTTCAAGTTGTTCTCCATATTGAATGTGCTTGGAGACCAAATTTACATTTTTGGAATTTTTTTACTATTTATTAAAGCCACTTTGAAAATCGCTGATCCGGATGAACAGTAGCTAAACATTAAAAAAATTTGGACCAATGGATCAGCGATTTTCAAAGTGGTTTAATAAATAGTAAAAAAATTCCAAAAAATGTAAAATTTGGTCTCCAAGCACATTTCAATATGGAGAACAACTTGAACGGTTCGGATCGACGTTTTGGATTTTGAAAATGGAAATATGCGTGAAGTAAAACATTGGCTTTACTTCGCGAAGTACAATAGCAAAATTATATATATATATATATATATAATATATATATATATATATAGAGCTGGGCTATGGGAGTGCGAAGTAAGATGTCATTTTTACTTCACGCTCCTATTTTTATTTTGAAAATTCAAACGACCGATCCGAACCGCTCAACATGTTCTCCATATTGAAATGTGCTTGGAGACCAAATTTTATATTTTTTGGAATTTTTTTACTATTTATTAAGCCACTTTGAAAATCGCTGATCGAATGGTCCAGAATTTTTTACTTTTTTACTGTTCACCCGGATCTGTGATTTCAAAGTGGCTTAATAAATAGTAAAAAAATTCCAAAAAATATAAAATTTGGTCTCCAAGCACATTTCAATATGGAGAACATGTTGAGCGGTTCAGATCCGTCGTTTGGATTTTCAAAATGGAGTATGAGCGTGAAGTAAAACGACGTTTTACTTCACAACTCACCATAGTCTATCTCTCCTCTATATATATATAGATGAGAGAGAGAGAGAGAGAGAGAGAGAGAGAGAGGAGAGAGAGAGAGAGAGAGAGAGAGCTGGGCTTAGCTAAGCCATGGAGTAAACAACTTGGTGCTCCACGCCTCATTATTTCTATTTTGAAAATCCAAACTACCAATCCGAACCACTCAAGTTGTTCTCCATATTGAAATGTGCTTGGAGACCAAATTTTACATTTTTTGGAATTTTTTACTATTTATTAAGCCACTTTGAAAATCGCTGATCCATTGGTTTAGAATTTTTACTGTTTTTTACTGTTCATAATGGATCAGCGATTTTCAAAGTGGTTTAATAAATAGTAAACAAATTCCAAAAAATGTAAAATTTGGTCTCCAAGCACATTTCAATATGGAGAACAACTTGAGTGGTTCGGATCGTAGTTTGGATTTTCAAAATTGAAATATGGCGTGGAGTACAAAACGTTTTACTTCATGGCTTAGCTAAGTCGGACTCTATATATAGAGGTTGGCTAATATCAAAACATTTTTTCCTAGACTGTGGAACAAACGATTCGGTTTTTACATTTTCAAAGTCCAAACAGTCGATTCAAACCGTTCAACATTCAATCTGTATTAAAATGTGTTTGAAGACCAATTTTTACATTTTGGAAAAAAAATTTACTATTTATTAAGCCAGTTTTAAAATCGTTGTTTTCAATGATCCACAAATTTTTCACAATTTATTAAAATGAGCGATTTTAAAACTGACTTAATAAATAGTAAAAAAATTTCAAAAAATATAAAATTTTGTCCCCAAGTACATTTTAATATAGAGATCACATCTAACGGTTTGGAAAAACCGTTTGGACTTTAAAAATAAAAAAATCAATTAGTTACATCACAGCTCCGAAACAAACGTTTTGATATTAGCCAGCCTCTATATACACACAACATGCACTGATGCACATCACATGGCATTCAACGCAGGTTACCTCCTTGCAATCAAATTTCTATCAAATTATTCGGTTTATAACTTTATCATTCATGGAAAATGTACGATATCAGATTCACATACCAAGCAATTTTATTTCAATTTATTATTGCCTGCATGCTCTTTCGGACCACATACACCACATTCAATTAAATTAATTAATTAAAATTAATAATCTACCTGGCTGTTGCATCAGTGTAATTTTTTTTTCTTTCAAAAAGTAAAGCATTAAATAAATAATATGTTACATCCTATGAAAATAGTATAACATATTCAAAGGTGCATCATGCCAAACAGATGGACTGTAAAAATAGTATAACATATTAAAAACAGTGCAACTAAATTATGAACTATGTGATCAGTAATTTTCAAAGTGGCTTAATAAATAGTAAAAAAAATTCCAAAATATGTAAAATTTGGTCTCCAAGTAGATTTTAATATAGATCACATCTAACGGTTTAGATCGACCGTTTGGACTTTGAAAATCCGAAAACAACTTATTTGCACGAGGGCCTTGGTGCAAACGTTTTGATATTAGTATGGTTAATGCGCTTCCTCTAGTATTTCAACATATATTTCGATTTCCAACATCTATCGAATCAGCTTCAAACGACAAATTCAAACTGTTCAAACCAATCTCCTTAACGAGAGCTTCGTTGCCATATATATATATATTTTTTAATTTTCGAATTTATTTACTATCAAGTGATAAGAAAAATGAACAAAATAGTGTATTAAAATGTACACAAAATACTTCGTATTTTGACCGCTTGACTTTATAGTAAATAAATTTAAAAATAAAAAAAAAAAATATATAAAAACGAAGCTCTCATTAAGGAGATTGATTTGAACGGTTTGAATTTGTCGTTTGAAGCCGATTTGATATATTTTGAAGGCCGAAAACATATTGTTGATATACTAGAGAAAGAATGTTAGCCGTACTCTCTCTGTATATATTAACGGTTAACTAATTAAATAGCATTTCCAAATATACCTAGTTATCCTCTTTTAATTAATAATTACACCTAACCATATATATGTCCATATCATATTTGTTTCCATTTTCAGTAAGCTTAGAGATATATAAAACTTAAAATTAAGTTTAATATTAATTCCCCTCTGCAATTGTAAATCCATTCCAAATTTCCAACAGTACAAATATTTGATAAATCTCAGCAGTCATGAACAGTTGAGATAATAAAAAGCTACAAGTAAAAATTATTTACATGTCAAAGTTGAATGGTGGTTAATTAGGAGTTTTAAAATTATATGGAGCATAGTAATATATACATACCATTAATTGTCTGTACTAAAACCCAAATCTTGCCGACATTTTTATTAATATCCAAAATTAATTACAAAATATTAATTATATCCGGCTAATAGTTTAGCTGGGTATTTTTTAAAATGTCCAAACTGGTCATTTTTTGGCCGGTTGGATTAAAAATTAGGACCGGCCATTTTTTTGGCCGGTCAGGAGTTTTTTTCTTTTTTTTTGAAATATTTGTTAGATTACTTCTTTTGATGTATAATTAGCATAATTATACTAAAATACGCTAAAATACGGTAAATTACGCTAAGAGAGACGATATCTTCACTGAGAAGGCGAAAAACGACGACGAAACTTCAAACGGCCATAAAATGGCGCTCGAGTGTCCGATTTCAGCAAATGATCACTTTTCGGAAAGCTTGTGGAAAGATGCATGCGTCGGTGACCGCTTTGCCATTTTTAGAAATTCAGAATTGCGAAAAAATAAAGGGAAGAGCCTCAAAACTTGAGTTGAAGTTTCCGATTAAGATTTTCATTTCTATTTTTCGATCTAAGTAGCTCAGTAAATTGGTTATATAATGAACTCATAGAATACCAATTTTTACTATTTTTTATGATTTATGGAAGATGGCACAATTAGCGTAATTTGGCGTAATTTACCGTAATTTACCGTAATTTAGCGTATTTCAATATAATTAGCATACTTAGCGTAATTTAGCGTAATTTAGTGTAATTTAGCGTAATTTAGCACAATTTAGCGTAATTTAGCGTAATTCAGCGTATTTCAGTATATTAGCGTAATTAGCGTAATTTAGCATAATTTAACATAATTTCAAGTAATTTAGCATATTTTAGTATAATTATGCTAATTATACATCAAAAGAAGTAATCTAACAAATATTTCAAAAAAAAAACCCTCCTGACCGGCCAAAAAATGGCCGGTTTGGACATTTTTAAAAATACCCAACTAAGCTGAGTATAATTAATATTTTGTAATTAATTTTGGATATTAATAAAAATGTCGGCAAATCTTGCAAAATTAATCAAAAAAGTGTTCTAAATAGCGCGCTATAGCGTTTTCGGACCTTAAACGCTAAGCTATGGGATAAAAGTGCGTTATTTCAACTACGACCGCTATAACGGTAATAGTTGTCCGCTATTTGCTCTACAAGCTACGCGCTATAGCACACGCTATGCTACATAGGCTTTTATTTAAAGGTTCAAACTGAAATTTTTTTAAGGATCATTTTTTTCAATGTTCGGATTGCTTTTGCTTTTAAATGGAAAAAAGATAAATAGTTTATGCTATGATGCTTAGGTTTTTTTAATAGAAAAAATATATAGTTTATGCCATGATACTTAGGTTATTTTGAATGGATTATTTAGCATTTTCGCGATGACGCGATAATCGCTATTTAGAACCATGTTAATCATAGAGAGCGGGATTAATTAAGTTCCTCAAATATGAAGTGTATATAGAATATAGAGTTTGACTACGCTACTATGAGTATATTATGACATATGTTTATAAGTCACATATCTATTTTAAAACTCAAACGAAAAATCTAAATCGTTCAAACCGATCTCCTTCTTAAGAGCTTCGTTTATGTATAATTTTTTTAAAAATTTTGAATTTTTTAGTATCAAACCAAGTGGCCAAAAAATGATAGTTTTTGTATGTATCTTGATGCATTATTTTCTGAAAAATCTTCATTTTAAATAAATCTATAAAAATAGTAAACAAATTCCAAAATAATATAAAATTTGGTCTACAAAGCACATTTTAATACGGAGATCATGTTGAATGATTCAGATCGACATTTTGAACTAGTTAATCCAACTCATTATTAAATTTGTTAATCTAATCTATTGTGTTAATCAGACAAATACATTGTCCATCTGACTAATATTTTAACCTAATTTTTCCGGATTAATAACATGTTTCTTTATTGTCCCCTTTAATTATCTTACTTCATAATTGTATAATTGAATGCAATTATTTTACTTTTGTTAGTTTGTAATAATCTAGAAGTCAATAATACGATAAATTTGTTATATAAAGCTTTGTTCATGAATTGAATGTTTAATCATTTTGTTACCTTGAGTATTATTGAATTTATGAATCATTTCGAGTTCATGACTGGAATTGTAAAACTTCATAATATAGATGATAATACTCTTAAAAGTCTCTAACCAAGGTAATTAGCAGGAACACTAATTACCGCGATATGGTTAGTGTGTGGATTAAATGATGGTTAAGTTTTACAAACCATAGACAAAGAGTTGTCATTTTAATCACACAGATACATGTTAGAGAACATGATATTTGACAGACCCCAAATGAAACATTAAATGGAATTGTGTTTGTGTCATTAATGTTTTCATTTTAGTGTTAAGTTCTAAAGTATGAGATATTCATTTTTCCTACATAAGAAATGTATATGTGTGATTGCTATCTAACGCTATCCGTAAAAAGTAGCTATAAGGGTAGTTTTTCGGTATACATAGCTTATGCGGAGGAAAAGATGGTTTATCAAAAGTACTATTGTCCCTCGTATCTCAATACGAGCTATAGCATCACTGGGCCCCTTGATAGAATATGATTATCTGGATCCAGTATGATTACAAGAGTAAACATATTTGATAATCTATTCAGGATCAAGAAAAGATTAAGTTTGCAAGGATGACACACACCTACCTTAAAACTGATCTGATAGCTATGAGCCAAAAAGAATTAGCACGAAGTAAATCGTTTACTGGATCATGATATTGTACGGTACAGCATCATCTGTGTAATTGGTGTCATAATGTACTTGCCAGGTGCCACCTATGATAAATAGAAGTTAAAATAGTTTTAATTCTATTTGCCAACATAACACAGATCCTATTGGGTCACACCATATAGGAGCTAGTCGGAGAATCTTATTGATTAATTATAATGATTATAATTAATAATAAGATGGATAAAATTAATTATATATGATATAATTAAATTATAAATGTCATTTAAATGACAAGCAAAAACATTGGTTAATTTATGAACGTGTTTGACACGTTGCATAAAAGTTACCGAACGAACGATCGAGAAAATATATATTTGATTTGGACTTAGAATATTTAATTATTGGATTTGTATTTTGGGCTTGAAACCCATTAAGAATAAATCACTAATTAAATATTAAAGGCCCAAAATCAAAAGCCCAAAATTAATCAAGTCTTAATGGGCTGAGGGCAAAATGGTAATTTCTTGCCAATTTCATTTTTGGCCGTTGATTTTGCCGACTTCAATTGCCGACTTCAATTTTGAAAATGATATATATATTAAAATTGAAATGGCGGTTGAAAAAAAAATGTTATAAATATGTGATGAAACTAAGAGAGAAATTCATTCAAATTCCTGAATACGATTCGATCCGATCGAACGATAATTCTCTCTTTTCTCAGATTCGTTCTAATCAGAGTACGGGTTTTAGAAATAATATTTTACGAGAGTCGTAATTATTATTTGCTTTTTCTCGTGAATAGTGTTTTTGTCAGATTCCGCGGTTTACGGTATTTCTGGTAAAAGAAATAAACCGCTCTCTCGATCAGTCCTGGTGGATAACCGATAGAGGCACTATAATTTTGGTGCTTGCTTAACCGGGTCAGACAGCCGGGTCAGACTGCATTCCAATTTGAATTTGGAAGCAAGGTAAAGAAATGTTATATTAATCTATTTAATTGTTAAATAGATTTAATCTTTTAGAAATCAATCAAAAGAGTAGATCTATAAACTGATTAAAATACAAGTAAATACGGTTTTACTATTTTGGGTCTATACAGGATTAATCTGGTATGTAACTCTCGGTTATTATCCGACATACTACTTAATCTATGATCTGATTAGTAAAGTTTTACTTACGGTTTTTAATCTAAGAAAAGGATTGAACAGGTATGTAACTCTCGGTAGATTATCCGACATACCACTTCAATCCTTTTGGCTTAAGTTAGAAGTAAAATTTTTGTTTTATGGTCTTTCCGCAGCTTAGGCCTAATGGCTTTGGGTAGCCTCAAAACCCTACAGTGGTATCAGAGCACAAGGCTCTCCTGCTGATTGATTTTCTAAAAGTTATAACTTATGCAAATTGTTTGCATATACCGCGTATCGGTTTAATTCTTAGATTTGCAGCTTAAGTCCAAAACCGATTAGAAATGAGATTTTCTTGGTTCGGTTTTCCGACTGAGAAAGTTAAATTAGATTTAAGCTTTCTTTAATATTTTCTTTATGTTTTCGTTTTCAAAAACTTTCGACTGTAGTAAAGTTCATCTAAGAATGTGATGAAGCAATAGAGTACCCAAGTAAGAACTGTTTATCTCCACCGTAAAAGAGAAAAGGTTGAGTCAAAGAAGAAAAATGGTTTTCTTTTTGGCGAATCCTATTCCTTTTACGTTTCCTGATAAACTGGCCCAAAGGGGACTTTGTCACGTTACCAAATTGCTTTACTACTGTCGAAGCATGGCAAAATGTAATTCTTTCGCCTTTTCGAAAACCTTTGGTTTTGTAAAGTTCATCGAAGAATGTGATGAAGCAATAAAGTACCTGAGTAAGAGCTGTCATTTCCACACCGTAAAAGAGATGGTTCTGTCTAGGAAAGACCGAATCTAAAGCGGTCCTCGTGACCCCGGCTTTCCTGGGAGCCCCTTTTCGTGTCCTAATGGCTGGCCCAAAAGGAACTTTGTCACATTACCAAATTGCTTTACATGCCAAAAAGAATATCTGCTTTAAAAAACATATAAACTGTTTATATGCTTTCAAACGGTATAACTAAAGAACTTGAGCATAGCTGCAAAATAAAGAATTAGGAACTGATAAGTTGTATACGTAACTTGGTCACGTATATAAATAAATAGGATTTATTGCTTTGATATGAAATGCATAAATTAGATTTATCGCTTTCAAGGAACCGTGAAATTAGTCGTTAGTCAAAGAAAGACTGGAAGTGGATACCTTCGGTTGTCTTTCTGGCAGACTCTTTTCACGTATCCGTAAGACTGTCTAAAACCAGATTTATGAGATAAACATGCTTAAAACAAAGTCAAGCATGTGAAAGAGTGTCATAGTCAAAGGAAGACTGGAAGTGGATACCTTCGGTTGTCTTTCTGGCAATACCTCTTTTAAAGGTTGCTTACAAGGTTTAAAGCATAAAACAAACCCATCTAATTAAGTAGTATGCCCTTCCTACTCTATCCTTCTCAAACCATTGTTCATTGGTTGACGGACTGCTCAGCAGACGTCGCCTTTTACCTTTGGTGGTCGAGGGTTATGTTCGACATAACAAACCAAATAGAGTGAGGTTACTTACCGGTGATTTCCAAAATCGTTTTGGGCTCGGGGCAAAGTCTTCGTTAAAACATACGATGTTTAACGAAACCAAGAGTCATATAGAGATATGATTAGCAAAGAGTTGCTTACCTAAAAATAATTAATAGCAAGCTTCTTAATCGACTTGTCTATTAATGAAAGATAGGGATCTTGGTCTTTCTGCAAAATGGGAATATAACAGATTTGCAGTGGGAGTTTTATTGTTAAAAATAAAACATTACATGAACAAAGCTAAAATCTTTACATTTAACATTGTAGAACATGTCTAAAGAAACGTCATTCTCGTTGCGCTCCCTGCTCGAGAAAGAAAAGCTGAAAGGAGACGGGACTAATTTTACTGATTGGTTCCGTGCTCTCACGATCGTACTAAGACGCGAGAAAAGGGAATATGTCTTAAATACCCCTTACCCTGATGAACTCAAAGCAGGTGCTACTGCTGATGAGCTCACGGTGTACAACAAGCACAAGGAAGATGAGCTTGATGTACAGAATCTCATAGTTGGGATTATGGGTCCTGAATTGCAGAGGCGATTCATGGATACCAAATCCAACGACATGTGTGTCCAGCTTAAGAACATGTTTCAAGAGCAGGCACGTGTGGAGAGATTCAAGGTAACCAAGTCCCTACTAGGTCACAAGTTGGCCGAAAGCGGCTCTATGGGCACTCATATGCTCCGTATGACGAGTGATATTGAGCAGCTGCATAAGCTTAATAGTCCGTTGAGCAAAGAGTTTGCTACGGATATTATCCTGAACTCGCTTCCACCCAGCTTTTCGGGGTTCATCATGAACTTCCACATGCTAGGGATGGAAAGGAGCTTACAGGAGCTGCAAGGGATGCTTAGGATCGCAGATGGAGACATGAAGAAAAGTTCTTCTGTTCTCATGATCCAAGCGGGTAAGAAAAAGATCAATAAGGCAAAGAAGAAAGTGGTTCCGAAGTACAAGGGCAAAGGGAAGCAGGTTCCTAAACAGAACGCTCCCAAGATAAAGGTCTCTGCTTCCTCTGACTGTTATTATTGTAATAGCAAAGGTCATTGGAAGAGAAACTGCCCCAAGTATCTGGAGGATGTAAAGTCTGGAAAGGTCTCCAAGGCTTCAACCTCAGGTATTTATGTTATTGAAGTTAATGTTGCTACCTCTATTAATGATTGGGTATTAGATACTGGATCATGTGCTCATATTTGTTCAAATATGCAGGCATTAAAGAATAGAAGGAAACTTGGCAATAGGGAAGTACAACTCCGAGTTGGAAATGGAGCAAGTGTTGCAGCCATTACAGTCGGTAGTATAGAGTTGTGTTTGCCCAGCGGGCTTGTAATGGAACTGGAAAATGTTTATTTTGTTCCTAGCATTTCCAGAAATATCATATCAATCTCATGTTTAGAGATGAATGGTTTTTCATTTGTTATAAAAGACAAGCGTTGTTCTATTTATAAAAATGAATTATATTATGGATCATCTTATATGATAAATGGTCTTTATATGCTGGAAATGGATAAACCTGTGTTTAACATTAATAATAACAAACGACTCAAAACATCTCATGAAAGTACGACTTACATGTGGCATTGTCGCCTTGGTCATATAAACGAGAAACGCATTAAGAAATTACAAGAAGTAGGACTTCTTGGTAAATTTGATTTTGAATCAATTAACGCATGCGAATCCTGTTTACGAGGAAAAATGACCAAAGCGCCTTTTTCTAAAAAGGGAGAAAGGGCAAGTGACTTATTAGGTCTGATACATACCGATGTATGTGGACCTATGAGTACTTGTACAAGAAACGGTTATTACTACTTTATCACTTTTACTGATGATTACAGTAGATATGGTTATGTCTACCTGATGAGACATAAGTCTGAATCTTTTGAAAAGTTCAAGGAATTCAAGGCTGAAGTAGAAAATCAACTGAATAAAAGTATTAAAGCCTTACGATCAGATCGTGGAGGCGAATACTTAAGTTATGAGTTTAAAACGTACTTGAAGGAATGTGGGATAGTCTCACAACTCACGCCTCCAGGGACACCGCAATGGAACGGTGTTTCTGAGAGAAGGAATCGAACTCTGTTAGACATGGTTCGTTCCATGATGAGTAACGCCACTCTACCAAAATCGTTTTGGGGCCACGCACTAGAAACTGCTGCACTAACGATAAATAGGGTTCCATCTAAATCAGTAGAAAAGACTCCGTACGAGTTATGGTTTGGAAGAGTTCCAAACATATATTTTCTTAAAATTTGGGGTTGCGAAGTATTTGTCAAACGCCTGACGTCTGACAAACTTGGTCCTAAATCTGATAAATGCTTTTTCGTAGGGTATCCTAAGGAAACGAGAGGATATTACTTCTATTACCAATCCGAGAACAAAATAGTTGTTGCTCGTAATGGTATATTCTTGGAGAAAGATTTTCTTACAAGAGGAAGTAGTGGGAGTAATGTAATACTTGAAGAAGTTCAAGATACATCACATAATATAATATCTGAACAAGATCAGATAAACCCACCACTTGTTACTTCAGCTGATGAGCATCTGGAAGAACCAAATCCACAAGTAGTTGTGGAAGAGGTTCTAGTCCCGAGCTCAGATACTTCGACTCAAGTTGAAGTAGAACTAAACCCACAAACAGTTGTGGATGAAGTTCAACAGCCAGAAGAACAAGTGCTACGTAGGTCAGCAAGGATAGTCCATGCACCTGAAAGGTACATGGGACTACACGAGATTTCAGTGTTTGACACTGAAGATCCACTGACCTATGCGGAAGCAATGGATAGACCCGACTCCGAAAAATGGCTGGAGGCCATGAGATCCGAAATACAATCCATGTATGACAACACGGTCTGGAACCTAGTTGTACCACTCGATGGGGTAAAACCCATAGATAACAAGTGGGTTTTCAAAAGGAAAACAGACATGGATGGTAATATGGCTATATACAAAGCACGGCTAGTAGCGAAAGGTTTCAAACAAATTCTCGGTGTAGATTATGATGAAACTTTTTCGCCCGTGGCTATGTTTAAGTCAATTCGGATGCTCCTAGCAATTGCCGCATTTCATGATTATGAAATATGGCAAATGGATGTCAAAACCGCCTTCTTAAATGGAAATTTAGAAGAGGACGTGTATATGATACAGCCCAAGGGTTTTGAAGATCCAAAGAATGCTGGGAAGGTGTGCAAGCTTCTTAAATCCATTTATGGATTGAAGCAAGCATCAAGGAGTTGGAATCTTCGATTTGACGAGGAAGTCAAAAAGTTTGACTTCGTCAGATGCGAAGAAGAACCTTGTGTATACAGAAAAACTAGTGGGAGTGCCATCGCCTTTCTAATCTTATATGTAGACGACATACTCCTGATGGGAAACGATATTCCGTTATTGCAACAAGCCAAGTCCTCATTAAAGAAAGTGTTCTCGATGAAAGACTTGGGCGAGGCAGTCTATATATTAGGCATTAAGATCTATAGAGATAGATCGAAAAGACTCATAGGATTGAGTCAAAGCACATACATTGACAAAGTGCTGAATCGGTTCAGCATGCAGGATTCCAAAAGGGGATACCTGCCAATGAATCATGACGCAAAGCTTAGCAAGACTCAGTGTCCTTCGACAACTGATGAGCGAAGCAACATGAGTAAAGTACCATACGCTTCGGCTATTGGCTCTATCATGTACGCCATGTTGTGCACTCGCCCTGATGTCTCGTACGCTTTGAGTGTTACGAGTAGATATCAGGCTAATCCAGGCATGGAGCACTGGATTGCTGCAAAGAATATCCTTAAGTACTTGAGAAGAACTAAGGATATGTTTCTCGTCTACGGTGGTGACTCAGAACTCGTGGTAAATGGTTACACAGACGCAAGTTTCCAAACTGACCGAGATGACTCGAGATCACAGTCCGGGTATGTGTTCATACTCAACGGTGGTGCTGTGAGCTGGAAGAGCTCAAAGCAGGAAACTACTGCAGACTCAACCACCGAAGCTGAGTACATAGCAGCATCCGAGGCAGCAAAAAAAGGTTTATGGATTAAGAAGTTCCTTAGCGAACTAGGAGTGGTTCCCAGTGTTCAAGGCCCTGTGGACCTCTACTGTGACAACAATGGAGCTATAGCTCAGGCCAAGGAACAGAGATCGCACTCAAAATCCAAACATATTCTACGCCGTTATCACCTCATACGAGAAATCATAGATAGAGGTGATGTAAAGATCTGTAGAGTTGACACAGCCAGCAACACAGCTGATCCACTTACAAAACCTCTTCCTCAAGCCAAGCATCAGATGCATACTGCTTCTATGGGTCTGAGACACATAGGAGATTGGCTATGAGATTTTCTTTAGATCTATGAGATTTTTAGAAAATAGAGATTTGTATAAGATAGGGCCTACGATGATTGGCTCCTAGCTTAAGTGGGAGATTGTTAGTTTGTAATAATCTAGAAGTCAATAATACGATAAATTTGTTATATAAAGCTTTGTTCATGAATTGAATGTTTAATCATTTTGTTACCTTGAGTATTATTGAATTTATGAATCATTTCGAGTTCATGACTGGAATTGTGAAACTTCATAATATAGATGATAATACTCTTAAAAGTCTCTAACCAAGGTAATTAGCAGGAACACTAATTACCGCGATAAGGTTAGTGTGTGGATTAAATGATGGTTAAGTTTTACAAACCATAGACAAAGAGTTGTCATTTTAATCACACAGATACATGTTAGAGAACATGATATTTGACAGACCCCAAATGAAACATTAAATGGAATTGTGTTTGTGTCATTAATGTTTTCATTTTAGTGTTAAGTTCTAAAGTATGAGATATTCATTTTTCCTACATAAGAAATGTATATGTGTGATTGCTATCTAACGCTATCCGTAAAAAGTAGCTATAAGGGTAGTTTTTCGGTATACATAGCTTATGCGGAGGAAAAGATGGTTTATCAAAAGTACTATTGTCCCTCGTATCTCAATACGAGCTATAGCATCACTGGGCCCCTTGATAGAATATGATTATCTGGATCCAGTATGATTACAAGAGTAAACATATTTGATAATCTATTCAGGATCAAGAAAAGATTAAGTTTGCAAGGATGACACACACCTACCTTAAAACTGATCTGATAGCTATGAGCCAAAAAGAATTAGCACGAAGTAAATCGTTTACTGGATCATGATATTGTACGGTACAGCATCATCTGTGTAATTGGTGTCATAATGTACTTGCCAGGTGCCACCTATGATAAATAGAAGTTAAAATAGTTTTAATTCTATTTGCCAACATAACACAGATCCTATTGGGTCACACCATATAGGAGCTAGTCGGAGAATCTTATTGATTAATTATAATGATTATAATTAATAATAAGATGGATAAAATTAATTATATATGATATAATTAAATTATAAATGTCATTTAAATGACAAGCAAAAACATTGGTTAATTTATGAACGTGTTTGACACGTTGCATAAAAGTTACCGAACGAACGATCGAGAAAATATATATTTGATTTGGACTTAGAATATTTAATTATTGGATTTGTATTTTGGGCTTGAAACCCATTAAGAATAAATCACTAATTAAATATTAAAGGCCCAAAATCAAAAGCCCAAAATTAATCAAGTCTTAATGGGCTGAGGGCAAAATGGTAATTTCTTGCCAATTTCATTTTTGGCCGTTGATTTTGCCGACTTCAATTGCCGACTTCAATTTTGAAAATGATATATATATTAAAATTGAAATGGCGGTTGAAAAAAATGTTATAAATATGTGATGAAACTAAGAGAGAAATTCATTCAAATTCCTGAATACGATTCGATCCGATCGAACGATAATTCTCTCTTTTCTCAGATTCGTTCTAATCAGAGTACGGGTTTTAGAAATAATATTTTACGAGAGTCGTAATTATTATTTGCTTTTTCTCGTGAATAGTGTTTTTGTCAGATTCCGCGGTTTACGGTATTTCTGGTAAAAGAAATAAACCGCTCTCTCGATCAGTCCTGGTGGATAACCGATAGAGGCACTATAATTTTGGTGCTTGCTTAACCGGGTCAGACAGCCGGGTCAGACTGCATTCCAATTTGAATTTGGAAGCAAGGTAAAGAAATGTTATATTAATCTATTTAATTGTTAAATAGATTTAATCTTTTAGAAATCAATCAAAAGAGTAGATCTATAAACTGATTAAAATACAAGTAAATACGGTTTTAGTATTTTGGGTCTATACAGGATTAATCTGGTATGTAACTCTCGGTTATTATCCGACATACTACTTAATCTATGATCTGATTAGTAAAGTTTTACTTACGGTTTTTAATCTAAGAAAAGGATTGAACAGGTATGTAACTCTCGGTAGATTATCCGACATACCACTTCAATCCTTTTGGCTTAAGTTAGAAGTAAAATTTTTGTTTTACGGTCTTTCCGCAGCTTAGGCCTAATGGCTTTGGGTAGCCTCAAAACCCTACATGATCTACATAAGGCACATTTTATTGTACTACAGCACATGACAGATGTTGCTCCCTACATAGATGAGCACATGACAATCCTTAAACAACAGAACTACACGAGAAGTCAGAAGTGGCTTACTAACGAGCATAATCGTTCTTTTATAGGATGGCTGAAAGAAAGAGTGAAGTCACACCCCGTACCTGAAATTGTTAAACTGCTGGGCGAAGGACCCCAAATTGTTGTCAAAACATTCCAAGGATATGAAATTAACGGTTATACTTTTTACACTAAACGGCAAAGTGAGAAGAGTACAATGCAAAATAGTGGGGTGACGTTGGTGGCGACGTCTCAAGAATTCAGTAGATCTGGGGATGGCCGGGCTGTAACAGCATCGAGGTCATATTATGGAGTCATTGAAGAAATTTGGGAGCTCGTTTACAATCCTCACCTGAGCATTCCCTTGTTTCGGTGTCAATGGGTCGAAGACCGGGGTGTTAAAGTTGATAACGACGGGTTCACACTCGTTGATTTTAACAAAGTTGGGTATGTCGATGATCCGTTTATACTCGCCAAGCAAGCCACTCAAGTCTTTTATGTCACTAACCCGAGTGATGATAGGTGGAGCGTCGTCCTATCCGGAAAAAGAAGGATTGTCGGGGTAGAAAATGTCGTCGACGAAGAAGAGTATGACCAGTTCGACGAAATACCTCCATTTTGTGCCGACATGCAACCTGAGGTAGCAACAATTGAAGAAAACGACGGAGCAAACTATATGCGATCCGACCACAATGAAGGAATATGGGCCGAGAGTACTGTTGAAAAGGAGAAAAAAAAGAGAAAAAAGAAAAAAAAAAACCCGGTGTGTAATATTTATTTTTTGTTTAAAATTTAAACTTGTAATATTTCTTTTTTAGAAACAACTTTGTAATAATTAAACATTTGTAGTTCAAATATCAAATATTAGATTATTCTAGTTCAAATATTAGTATTAGTTTTTAAAATATTAGTGAATTCTGAAATAATGAAATAAAAAATAAAATATTAGTATTAGTTTTTAAATATTAGTATGAATATTAAATATTACGAATAAAATATTTGTAGTTCAAAAATAAAATATTTGTAGCTCTCTGGTTCAAATGTTAGTTCATTTTTTATAATAATGGTACACAATTTCTATTTCAAATATTAGTATTAGTTTTCAAAATATTAGTTAATATATTATATAATAAAAATAAAATATAAAATATTAGTATTAGTTTTTAATTACTAGTACAAATATTAAATGTCTATAGTTCAAATTTTAATAATAATAAAAAACTGGGTATTAGTTAATATTAGTATAAGTTTTAAATATTAGACGTGATACTATATATTTTAGATAATTTATTATTAGTTTAAATAATATAAAAAATAAAAAGAAACATAATTTAATATGTTTGAACTTTTTGTACACGGACTTTTAGTTAATAGTCCGTTTATAAATAGTCATTGTACACGGATTTTACGATAAAACCGTGTATAAAGGTTCAGAGAGCTACACGGACTTTTACTTAATAGTCCGTGTAGAAAGGGGATTTGTACACGGACTTTTAGTTAATGTCCGTGTAGAAAGACTAATTATACACGGACTTTTACTAAATAGTCCGTGTAGAAAAACCGGGGATTTGTACACGGACTTTTACTAAATGTCCGTGTAGAAAGAGGTGTACAATGTTTTTCAAAAGCTTTCTCTTCCAATTTCTTTCTGAAAACGAGCCGCTTCAAATCCTTCTCTTCTCTTTCAAAATCCTTTTCACTACTCCGCCTCTATCACCCTCCCTCTTAGCCGCCTCTGTCACCGCCTCTTCTGCCTTGCTGTGCTCATTGTCGCCGCCTCTGCTGTGCTCATTGTCGCCGCTTGCTGTTCTCACTACTGATTTGTAAGTTTTTTTTGCTTATTTTGCTGTGTTGTGCTGCTTTGCTGTGCTGTGCCTATTAAATTTTCTGCTTTGATTTGCTGTGCTGTGCCTATAGTTCAAAACCTATTAAATTTCTGGTGGATATAGTTAATTGTGCTGGTGCCACTTTACTATCCCTAAGACAAAAAAAAAATCGGCTTGCACCTATTTGAAGTAGTGACCTATTTAATTTCTGCAGTAGTGACATATCTGTTAATTTATGAAGTAGTGACCTATTTGATTTATTTTTTTATCTCAACATTATTTGAGGACCTATGTGCAAAGTAGTGAAATGTACTCTAAACGGCCAAACTGACCTCTGCTGGTAAATTGATCAGTGCAGATCAATGCCGTGACCAAAACAAGATTATAACTTGACCAACAGACAGAGGACTCCAAAACACACAAGATGGACACAAATTTCATATTTTTATGATTTTGTTTCCATTTTATATGATTTTTTAAAGTTCACATTTTCAAATGGTAAAATCTGCTGTTTAAAGGTGCAGAATTTTCATTTTGAGAGGCTGAACTTTGGAAAATCATATAAAATCGAATTAAAATCAGAAAAATATGAAATTAAGGTCCATTTTGTGTGTTTTGAAGTCCTCCATTTTACTGTGGTGTTTGTTTTGCACATAGGTCCATTACTTAATGTGCATAACATAATGTGCATATATGAATAAACTAATTCTTTCCATTTGGTGTTTATATAATATTTCTTTTAATATTCTTTGTATGGCAGAACCATGTCGGATGAGGGTGAGCACATAGATGCGATGGCAGAAGAGCATCAGCAAGCTACTGCCTCATCAGAAAGAAGGAAAAGAGGTCCGACAATGTGCACAAGCACGTCCGAGAAGAAGCAGTTGGAAATCCGGTTCACGGACGACGGGCGTGCGCAAGGTCCAAACCGAATGGCGTACTCAAATTGGTGTTGCAATTTGGTGAAGCGAAAGGCAAGTATCCTTGTAGAGAGTTGGAATAAGTTTGATAAAGAGGAGAACAACGACAGGTGGAACATGGTGAAAGTAAAGTACCGAACAACTCTTTACTTTATTTTCATTGTTGTACATGAAATTAAATACAGTGAATTTGGTGTCAATCAGGCTCAGTGGAACATCGAGAGCGATACCCAAAGGTCAAGACTCTGAGGATCATGAACGAAGGTTGGAAGCAATTCAAGAGCACGCTGAAGACAGATTTCATGGACGAAGGGAGATATCCGGTAGGGTACTATCCTTGGCTAACACAAGAGGTGTGGGAGGAGTTTCAAGCTTTGAAGTCCACAGAAGAGTTCAAGGTATGTAACATTATCCAAAGTAGTTTATGTTTTTTCTCGATCTTCAATTATTTTTCTAAAACTAATTGATTTTCTTGCACATGTGAAGATAAAAAGTGCCGAAGGCAGGAGGATCGCTGCCATGAACATGTATCCGCACCATTTAGGGTCAGGTGGTTACGAGGGTAAGTCGGCAGAGTGGAGGACAGTACTGGAGCAAAACAGAGATTCCGACTCACCCATGGTTAGGATCCAAAATCCTAGGGGCCAAGATTGGTTCATGGGTAGATCCGAGTTAACCACTGACGGGAGGATAGTACTCCCAGAGAAATTGCAACCCGTGGCTCAGAGAATGGTAAGAGTCCTTTCTTATAACTTTGTGTCATTCAAACGAAATTATAACTCCGAATGTACATCACTCGGTCTTTTACTATAACTAATATTTCTATTAACAGTTGGAGGTGGAGCAAGAGGTCAGTTCGGGTGCCCGGACGGTCGAACGACAAAATGATTCCTTAGCCGCATCGCTCGGGAATCCAGAACACACGAGCCGGGTAAGGGGTGTAGGGGCCTACAGGGCCTGGAAGGAGGTGTTCCGAGTTGAGGGAGAAAAACCTCGAAGAAAACCTCGTGCCAAAGTTGATAAAGACGAGATAGTTGCGCAGGTACGCGCGGAGGTCAGCAAAGAGTACGACGCAAAGCTGGCTGAGATGGAATCAAGGTTGTTGAACCGATTTTCATCTCTTGCGCAGCAATCCGAGCAACCACCTCCTATTTCGCCGGGAGTTCGGCGAAGTAGCCAAGCATCCGGGACTTGGGCCTTAGATGATTTGGAAAATCTAAAGGTAATCACTACTGTTTTATAGTCTAAAGGTAATTCATACCTGTTTGTAACATTGTTAGACAACATCGCACCATTAAAAAGTAACAACTTTTTGATAATTGCAGGACCCCAGAGCATGCAACCTCGTCCTGTGGCAGGGTAGTTCTCCTCTGACCGTTGCCAAGGGCGTTGTACTTCCAGGAGCCCCAAGTGTACACCATGCTCAACTCATGCCCGACTATGCATGCGTGCAGGTTGACTCAGTCGTGGATGGATGGGGGCGCGTACCTCTTCCTGCCCCTACCGGCGATATGTATGTTCTTGATGATGCCCGCAACTCATTTGTCCAATGGCCCAGGAGTCAGATTGTTTTGCATCAGGTAATCTCTAAATAATCCATTTTTTTGCTACATTCAAATCATTCTTTTTCAAATAATTGAAGAAGATATGTTAATTTTAATGCAGACACGAGGAGATGATGGCATCGGTGCACAGGAGATGATGTCACCGGTACGAACTGTTGTGGCTTGCGACGTCGGGGCTGACGCGCCAGGATCACCAGACCGTCCTATGGTCACCGAAGAAGAATACAGCCGTTTGCCCGGTGATTTGCGCCTTCTCCATGACCGCTTGATCGGCACCCGAAGGCATGAAGGATATCATCATCCCTGTCCCACCTGGGATGTTTTTACATGAAGGCGGTATTATCGCTATGTCGTTCAAAGACTTCAAGGACATTCTCCACCACTCGTCGTCCGATAGATGGCTCGATGTGTCGTTCGTCTCCATTTTCCTCATGTTAGTGACTCAAAATTATTTTCATTATTGTATATATACAACTCAAATATATATTCTAATGTAAAATTTTGAGTTTTCAGGAAGCTAATCCGAAACTGTAATGAGATGGTACAAAGGAAGAACTTGTGCATATTTCTGGACCCCGAGAGAGTGAGTGCCACGTTCCTGAGATGTTATTCGAAGGAGGGTATCAAGTACATGTGTTCAGCGCTACATCGTGCTGAGGAGGAGGAGAAGAAATTCATTATCATGCCGTACCACCAGAGGTTCATTCTAACCTTAGCTTATGTATTGTTCATATTAGCAAACACTCGTGTTACTATTATATGCTAAAGTACTTTAATTTTTATCCTCCCACAGCAAGCACTGGTGTCTGATAATCATTGTGCCTTACCTAAATACGAGCATAATTGTTGATTCTTGTAAGCCCGGAGGAAATATCCCAGCTAACAAGTGCAAATATATCTTTCCTTATGTCAACAAGTAAGCAATAATAATTTAATTGGTTTGAATTTTTTTCAATTATATCAAATTATAAAATTGCTATAAACATTCACTCAATTTTGTAAGGACTTTTGCGAAATATGTTAAAGAGGGAGGATTGCATAACAAGAGCAAGAAAACCAAGTTGGGTTGGAAGTGGTTGCTGGTGAGCACACTATAAATTTATAATTTCATATATATTGTCCAAAAAAATATTATCATTCTAACATAGGATGCTAAATGCAAATTTCAGGGCCCGCAACAGTTGGAGAGTTGGGAATGCGCTTACTACACGATGATTTTCTTGTTTGACTTTGTCGAAAGAATACAATTCCAATTCCCAAACGCGATATGTAATTCATATTAATTGTTCCTATAAAATACCAATTGATATTTGCAACTGTATTTCATCTACCTTTTCTTGTTACTAACTAATACCAAATTGTAATTGTAGAATTTGCTAAAGGAACCGCATTACACCAAGGAGCAGATCGACGATATCAGGTGTGTGTGGGCAAGGTGGTTTGTAACGGAATTTTGCAATGCTCAACATGGATTTTCATAATTTTGTATAATTTGGTGTATATGAATATTGTATAATTTATTGCATATGAATATTCTGGCTAATCTGAAAAATATGAATTTCTTGCTAATCTGGAAAATATGGATTTATTGCTAATCTGGAAAATATGGATTTCTTGTTATATGAAATCTGGAAAATATGGAATAGTTCTGTAACAAAACTGGCTAGCAAAACTGGAGGCTAGCCAAAAAACAAAAAATACAAAAAAAAAAAATTGTTCTTTCTACACGGACATTTAACTAAAGTCCGTGTAGAAAAAAGAGAGCTACACGGACATTTAGTTAAATGTCCGTGTAGAAAGAGGAGAGCTACACGGACCTTTAACTAAATGTCCGTGTAGAAAGATTCAAGCTACACGGTTTTTTAGTTAAATGTCCGTGTACAAAAAGAATCGTACACGGTTTTTTAGGTAATATCCGTGTAGCTCGGTGATATCTCGCTTTCTTATCTATATTCCGACCAAACTTTGTACCAAAACCTGTGCCTAAAACTGTCAAATCGTGTTTATTTCATTGAATATCTACAGAATGTGGTACTGCTGCGCATTTGTTCTTACTTTGCAGAAAACGGGCGAAACCGAGGAAGAATATGGAATTCAAAGGTTTATATACGGTCCGTGTACCTTCTGATGCAGACCGTACAACCCTCTGCCCGACCACAGACACGACCAGGACACCATCCACACGACCTGTATATGATGCTGAAATTTCAGCACCTGAAATTAAAACAGTCATAGATTTTGACTCGTAACTCCGTTTTGGGTGTATGACCACTTTTCGGAAAGCTTGCGAGAAGATCTACAATCTGAGCCAAATACACAGGCACACAGTCCGTACACATTTTTGTACGGACCGTATCTTAACTGCCCAACCACACAGAGAGTGCTAAATCTCTAAAACACAGGCACACGGTCCATGTAGATTTTTGTGTGGACCGTACACAGAAAATCCGGAAATCCAGATTGGAGATGTAAACAGATGCCAGCTGGGGATGTCAAAAAGGAAGGCTTTTAATACACGATTTTGGACATTAAAAGGAGGAGATTGCAGACCTAAAAGGGACGGCTGGCTCTTGGGAGAAAAGCTTGGCTTGGAGAAGAAATTTGAAACGAATCTTCATCTCTCTCTCTTCGAGTTTTGTCATGAACATTCTCATTTCTATTTGTTTTATTTACTTTTTGATCATGCTTGAGTAGACTTTTATGTTTCTAGGGTTATGATGTAGTCGAATGCTTAGTTTTATTTGCTAGTTACTTGGAATTTGTGTTGAATCTTGTGCTTGCTTGATTGTGTAGTATTTTATTGCTTAGTGGAAATTGTTTGAATTGAATTGTTAATCTGCTAGATGAAAGGCCATCTAAATGGAATTTGAATAACCTTGATATTCACTCGACCAAACTAAGTATTTGAGATAGGTTTACGATCCGAGAGGTGAAACCAAGTAGTAGCCGAGAGGTGAACTTTTCCTCGTATCGAGAGATCGAGGATATCTTTAGTAAACCAACAAGTGACTTAGGATTATTAAACCAACAAGCGAAAGTTGAGGTTTGAGAATCCTAGGAGGGCAGAAATTGAATCCCGCACCGAGTAATTAAGCCAACATGCGAGAGTTGAGGTCTAGGTACTTTGGTTCGGTCAATAGAACCCTGCACAGTAAAATCAACACAGAAACCAGTAGCTGATGTATTAACTCGAGGGCCACACGGACCGTGTACGAGAGTACACGGCCCGTGTACATCCCACACGGCCCGTGCATGAAAGTGCACGGACCGGGCACCTTGAGACTAAGCTGAGATGAAATCAGAAACCCTAGGAACCCTTTTTAATTATATTAAACCCAAATCAAAGTTTATTTTATTGTTCTAAATTTTGTTATTTGAACTGTTAGGAAACGTAATACCCAAAATCAACCTTTGCAGACTTCTAGAATCTCTGTAGTCTAAGTAAAGTCCGGTAATTATCAAACCGTCCCTGTGATCGATACCCGACAACATACTACTCGATAGGACTGTGCACTTGTAGTCTGAACCGAAGGTGTATTTAAGGTTTAAAAGGTACAGTTTACTGTACTGAAACTTTGTGCATTATCTTTTGGTGCAACACTCGGTAAAATGGAGAGCGACACATTCTAATCTTTGTACACGGCTGTTTGTGAAGTTATCCATGTAGAATCTTTAAAATTGCACACGGGCAAAAGTCCGTGTGTAGTTATTGAACTAATCGTACACCCTCGATTTAAACACGGTAGGAAATCCGTGTAGCTCCTTCTTTATTGTCCGTGTATAATCTCTTTTTTTGTAGTAGTGAAATATAAAAACATTGGTATACAGTAAAGACGCGATTTACAGGACCAATTTGATTAAGCTGAAAATATGCAAATCTGGTTACCAAATGATAACTCTCATCATGGCCCTTTAATACTAGAAGTGAGCCTCGCTTTGCTTCGGCGGCTATTATCGAGAGGAGTGTAAAAAGATTGTATCAGGATATTACCGAAAAAAAAGATAATTAACTATTAAGATAAACATCTAACTATATATAAAGTTATACCGGTTATAAACAAAATGCTATATTAATGAATTCAAAATCACAAAATCAAGTTGTTACTGTATAAAGTTATACCGGTATATCATATTCATTAATTTGTGATTTTCTAACTATATATAAGTTAGAGAATTCAAATGCACCCAAATTTCTATGCTTCCAATGCACCCAATCTTTTATCTGCATTTTCAAAGTCTGAACAGTCGATCCGAACCGCTCAACATGACCTTTATAATAAAATATGCTTGGAGACCAAATTTTATATTTTTTAATTTTTTTTACTATTTGTCACTGTAGCAATTACTGTAGAATATACTGTAGCGACCCTATGAGGATTATATATATATATAATAGATTTGACGCGATTTACAGGACCAACAAGCAGCCCAGTGCACAGGGCCTCAGTAGCCAAGCCAATTTGTTAGTCCACAATTTCAAAAAAGAAAAATTTCAAAGCTCTAGAGTGCCTATAAAAGAAGCTGAGGAGGTGTTACACCAAAAGGTATAGTACAAAGTTTCAGTACAGTAAACTGCACTTTTTAACCTTCAATACACTTTTCGGTTCAGACTGCAAGTATACAATCCTATCGAGTAGTATAAATTCGGGTATCGATCACAGGGACGGTTCAAGTCTTAACTATATTTCTACCTAAATTAAATAAAGACTAGAAGTTGGAAAATGTTGGTTTTGGATTTTTATAATTCCTAACAATTCGATCACAGTAAATAAATGCAAGAAAGAAAATAAACTTGGTTTAATTCAAATGTAAAAAGGCGTTTCCAGGGTTATGACTTCATCTCAGTTTTGCCTCGAGGTACCCGGTCTGTGTAGTGTCCTACACGGGCCGTGTCCAATGTACACGGGCCGGGTACTGTCGTACACGGTCCTTGCGGCCCTCGAGTGAATGCAGCAGTTATTGTTTCTTAGTGTTGTTCCTTTGTGTAGGGTTCTACTGACCAGACCTAATGTTCCTAAACCTCAACTGTCGTCTGTTGGTTCATTAACTTGGTATGGAATTGCAATATGTGCCCTCGTCGGGTTCTAGACCTCAACTGTCGTATGTTGGTCTGAATTACCTAGTTGCTTGTTTGGTATACTAAAGGTAACCTCATTCCGTCAATATGAGAAAATGTTCACCTGTCGGCTACTACTTGGTTTCACCTTCCGGATCACTAATCCTACCTCATGTACTTAGTTTGGTTGAGAGATTATAAGGGCCAAAGTACCTTCTAGATGTGCGCATTCATCTAGTGGTAAACCGATAAAAATCAAACAACTTAGACTAAGCAATTAAATCAAACACAATCAAGCAAACACAAATTTCAACAAAAGAATCCAATAACTAACATGCAAAACAAAACATTCGATTACATCACAACCGCATAAGAAGGTACACGGACCGTATATAAACCTTCAAATTCCATATTCTTCCTCGGTTTCACCCGTTTTCTGCAAAGTAAGAGTAAATACGCAGCAGTACCACATTCTATAGATATTCAATGAAATAAACACGATTTGACAGTTCTAAACACAGGTTTTGGTACAAAATACGGGTCGGAATATAGATAAGTTTGCGAGATATCAGGAGGCTGAATATTTAACTGGACCGTAAGGGACTCATATAATGGGTTCTGGACGGGTCCACGGACTCAGATAATGGGTTCATTATATTTTTACATCTGGTAATGTATACTTTATATTTTTGAATCTATTTTTAGTATGGACCTGCATATGCATGGATATTTTTCATGTGGTAGTAGACTGCAAACGCATATGCGACCCATGTGGTTGCATTTAAAAACATTGCTCCACGCTCCACACAGTGGACCAAAGAAATCAACTTCATCCAAATACATAACATTTGTGTTAGCCCTGACATCGGTTGACTGGCAGTCTCAAAGTGCAGTCACACCGGTTAAGAATCAAGACAGTTGCAGCGAGTAAAACTATAAGTTCACGTTGTAAAAAACAAGCAAGTCCTCTGTCATGATATATGAACAATGAAAAACTAAGCTTAATAATGTTAATTCGCACTCGAAAAACAAGAGTTTTGATAGCATATTATGTCGAGATTTCTCAACTTGCTCTTGTGCCAACAAACAATAACCAATAAATTTAAAGTAAAATTTATTTGACATTTTTTTTTTCTCTCAAAAATACTAGAATTCATAAATTATTTTTAGCACCAGATGTGACTCCAAGATTTTTAATATATAATAAAACTCTTTATTTCAGAAAAGAAAAAAAATTGTTATGCTGAGTATTATAACCTGTCTTTTTATTCAGAAAAGAAAAAAAAATTGTGTAATTATTTACATTATCAACTATGAGTGCAAGTAGCTGTTGAGCTTTCTTGGCTGTAGCTGCTATCAAGGGGATAAACAAAATCAGAACCGGACAATTGGTGACTCTTTCGGAGCAGGAGCTGGTAGATTGCGTTACCTCTTGTTACGAATGCAACAGAGGATATATGGACTATGACTTTTAATGGGTGAAAAATAACGGGGGCATCATAAATTCGACGGACTACCCATACAAGGCGTTGCAAAGCACTTGCAACACCGTGAAGACTGCTCACTGTCAAGTTACCATCACCGGTTACGTAGACGTCACCCCTTATAGTGAGACTTCTCTCATGAATACCGTCGCGATCCAACCTGTTTATGTAGCCATTGAAGCAAGTGGATCTTCTTTCCAACTTTACATGAGTGGAGTTTTTATTGGCTTATGCGGGACGAGTCTAGACCACGGCGTGACAGTAGTTGGGTACATCAACATCATAACCCCTCACTACTGGATAGTAAGGAACTTGTGGGGTGCATCTCGGGGCGAGTCTGGATACATCAGGATGAAGAAGGACATTACCAGTATAGCAAGTTTGTGCAGTATCGCCATTGAACCCTCTTATCCTACCAAATGATTTTGAAGATGAGCATGACCATGAGGACTTGTGCTTTACATTTTTCATTGAATACAACTGCTACTTAAGTAACCAATGAGCCTCTGAATAAAAATTAATGTATGCATGTGTGCTTTGTTGAAAGAGATATATCAGTGAATAAAACAAATGCAAGTTTTTATCAAAATAGTTCTATATTCGTTCTATATCATTTATGTATTGTTGGAACAACATTGGAAAGCGCGAGACCTATACTCTTGTTTTAAGGCTAGTTTTATCTTCTTCAAGTATTAGTCATAGAAACTGTAGGGTGCAGAAAGTTGCATTAGAATGTGGGTGTGAAATGTTCCAGGGTTCAACGCTGTCTTTTGTTTGATCATGGGGAGGGCATCGAACTCGAGACATTTTACCTCTCTTCTTTCCTTTGGGTTCACCCTCGATAGGCCTACTGTTCATGATCGGTCCATCGAGAGAGTTTATTGATTATGGGGACGTTTAACTCCCGACAGGCGCAAACCCCTACCGTTAATTACATTAGCAAACCCTCCCGAGTCAGACTAAATACCTCGTTCATTCCAGGATTTGTGCCTATGGTCATGTGAACTGAATAATGGGGCTAAAAGAGGGACTCATGCATTGGTTTGGACATGGTTGGTTCTCACTATCGGGTGTGTGTGTGTTTATGCTATGATACATGTGCTAATTTGAGAAGCATGACACTTGTGCTATTCAAACATATTGATTATATTTATTTATTTACTTAGAATGTACTTAAAAGATATGCATGCTATTTATTTCATTCTTTTATGCAAGTCATTTATGAAAAATTCACTTGAGTTTTAGTGGAGGGGTATTCTGGTAATTTCAGGGAATGGCTAATGCATAGACATGTTTAATTTTAGTCTAGGAGCATAGAGGATTTGATTTGGATTCATTTGGAGTTGGTTTGAGCCAATTTGGACTTGAAACGAGAAGGTTATAACAAAAAAAGATTGAAAAGGACTTATTTATAAAAGTTTTATATTTACAGGGGTTTGTTTGTAAACTTCCAGGGACTTGCGCTTGTAATTTGGGGGTTTAATAAGGTCTGGGATGAGAAATGTGCTTCCAGGGGCTTGTTTGATAATATTTCCAGGTGCCAGGGTCTTTGTGTAATTTATGATGGGCTGCATTGTAAATTGGGTTTGTCAAAAGGTCTAATCTGCAAGGGAGCTTCATTCTATTATTTTATGAACTTTGAGATTGTCACTTGGGCTTTAAGATTGGTTTATTGGGCCTTCAAGATTAGTGTAACTCATTGGATTTCCTTTTGGGCTTTGGGATTTGGTTACTAGGTTTCAAGATTAGCACTAGGCTTTAGGTTTTAGGTATTGGGCTTTAGGATTCGTGCAGAGAAGTTTGGGTTCATTTGTCGACAAGTGGGGCCCATCTACAGTAGCCGTTGGGCTTTATTTTAAATATCGACCCTCGGATTATACTACCGCATTGAGATCCGTGTTCATGTTTAAACTTTCTTTTGGCGCTTTAATCGGACCACTCGGGTTGCTTAATTTTTGTGTAGGCCTTGACAAGAACTAGGGTTGTTGCCCGGGGTTGGGGTTCTTAGCTCCGGTAATGCTCCGATCACGGTAGGGCTGGAGGAAGATTTCATTGACCCTGCCTTGGTGCCAGGAGTCTAACGCACCCATCCTCGGCTACTGGCGGTCATCAGAGGTAGTGGCTTCATATGGAGCTCGAGGTTTAGTACCGGCTTGGCTTTGATGCAATTCTTTGGGTTTCTTTGCGATTTCCTTGAATTGTTTAGTTGTTTGGCATCGTATTAAGATATAGAAGCTGTATGTAGCATCAATTTGGGGTTTGATCGAAGCTTAGGCATGATTTGGTTTTTGAATTCTTGGTTTGGTACTGACTTGATACCAACACATAATATATTAGCTTTGGTCATGGCCGAGGGTTGAAATAGGTTTCTTTGAGTATCTGGAAGTGTGTCAGAGATTGCAAAGTGTTTAATTTGGCTTAAGGCTTGAATTGGGACTGAGCATAGTGTGTAGCTCATAGTCTGTCAGATTTAATTTGTGATTTCTCATTAATTTTGTTAATGAGTGTGTGCAATTTTATCATGTAGTCACATGAGAATATATGAACTTTGATTGTGTCAAGTTTTACAATTTTTGAAATTTAATGAACTTTGATAATTCATGATAAATAGAAATAAAATCCAATAAATAGAAAATTTGTGTCCAAAGTGTTTGCTTTTGAGTCCTTTATGTGACTGTGAAGTTGGATTTTACATTTAGGTCCCTTGTCAGTTAGTACTAACTGATTTATTAGCAGAGGTCATTTCAGACATTTGAGTACCAGTGCAGTGTTAGTAGCAGTTGAGTTTAGATGCAATGTTGATGCTGTGTACATGGGTGTACCAGAGGCTGGTTGGAGGGGACTACCACTGAGTACATTGAATGGTTATTGTCAAAACAAGTTTTAGCAGCCTTTAAGCTGCTGTTTTGGTACTAGTAGACAAGAAAAACAAGATAAAGAGGGATCAAGTGTTAAAGTTTTGAGATTTTGAAAAGAGCATGTTGACAGAACCAAGGCCAAGGTAAACTTGCATAAAAGCCCCTGGTTTCTCATCATTTGCATGCTGTCAAGGACAGATCATAGATAAATCATAAAATTAAAAGTACAAATGACTATACTCATCTTATAGTTGATGTCTATTTGCATTCTAATCCTTAGTCTCTCACTATTTGTAAATAGATCCCTCAAAATGTTATTATTTAGCATTTCAGCAACATAACACTAACATTTTGAGGTTCCTCATTTTGCAAATAGGTCCTTTTGGGTTAAGGAACTAATAGAGGATACCAGCTGGCTCAACTCCATAGCCCTTGTGTGTTTAATTTTTTGTTTAAGTCACTTCAGTTCCCTTAAATGAATCTTTTAACTAAAATGGTGAGAGAATCTGATGTGAGAGGATACCAGCTGGCTCAACTCTTCACATCTTCATCACTTAGCTATTTTAGTAAAAGATTCAAGGGAGGCTGCAAGGAAAGGAAAGGAAAAAAGGAAAGAAAAGAAAGGGTTTTGTAATATATATATATAGAAATGTGCTATTGTACTTCGCGAAGTAAAGTCAATGTTTTACTTCACGCTCATATTTCCATTTTGAAAATCCAAAATGTCAATCCGAACCGTTCAAGTTGATCTCCATATTGAAATGTGCTTGGAGACCAAATTTTACATTTTTTGGAATTTTTTTACTATTTATTAAGCCACTTTGAAAATCGTTGATCCATTGGTCCAGAATTTTTTACTGTTTTGCTACTGTTCACAATGGATCAGCGATTTTCAAAGTGGCTTAATAAATAGTAAAAAAATTCCAAAAAATGTAAAATTTGGTCTCCAAGCACATTTCAATATGGAGATCAACTTGAACGGTTCGGATCGACGTTTTGGATTTTCAAAATGGAAATATGAGCGTGAAGTAAAACTTCGCTTTACTTCGCGAAGTACAATAGCCCATCTGTGTGTGTGTGTATAGAGGAGGGATCCAATTACACCCTTTTTTTTACACATCTTGACATTGTTTTTTTTATAGGCCAATTTTGTGATTTCAAAATCCAACAGTTGATCTGAACCGTTCAACATGATCACCATATTAAAATGTGCTTGGAGATCAAATTTTACATTTTTTTTGAATTTTTTTACTATTTATTAAGATGGTTACAAAATCGTTGTTTTTCAATGGTCTGAAAACAACGATTTTGTAACCATATTAATAAATAGTAAAAAAATTCAAAAAATGTAAAATTTGATCTCCAAGCACATTTTAATATATCCATCATGTTGAACGGTTTGGATCGACTATTTGGACTTTGAAAATGGTAGGTGTCAAAGTGTGTCAAAAAAAAGGGTGTAATCCGATCTTGTAGGGTTTTGACGGTTCAAACCCATTGATTAAGTCTGCTGGGGTTTTGACTGTTCAAACCCATTTGTTTGCTTAAGATGCAGAAAAAGCGTAAAATAAAAATTTTACTTCTAACTTAAGCTAATGACATATCTACTCCTTGATATCTCGCATTCATATCTATATTTTGACCTTAAATTTGTCCCAAAACCTGTGTTTAAATCTATTAATTCGGTTATAATTCATTGAATATATATAGAATGTGGTACTGCTGCAAGTTTATTCTTATTCTGCAGGAATCGGGCGAAATCGAGGAGGAATCTGGAATTTAGAAGTCTCTACACGGTCCGTGTACCACCTCATGCGGACCGTGTCAACCTCGACTCGACCGATGACACGACCACAGATAACCGCTGACTCGACCACAGAAGAAACACAGGCACACGGTCCGTGTAGCATTTCACACGGGCCGTGTCAAGCATTTTCGGAAACAGATCCAGAATTTGGAAACAAGGCTAATTGAAGGAAGGTCGGCCAGAAAAGCTTATAAGCGGGATTTCTTGCACCAGAGAATTCATTCTGGAACAGAGAAGCATTTTCTAGGGTTTGGACTTGGCGGCTAAGCTTGGAGACGAAGTTGAGAAGCGAAAGACGCGAGTTTTCGACGGATCTTCTTTGTTCTTCGGGTTTTGTCATGGCTATTCTTTTTATTATTTCTTTATTCTGTTTTAGAACTATGTCTGAGTAGATTTTTAGTTTCTAGGGTTGTGATGTAATCGAATGTTTTGTTTTGCATGTTAGTTATTGGATTCTTTTGTTGAAATTTGTGTTTGCTTGATTGTGTTTGATTTTAATTGCTTAGTCTAAGTTGTTTGATTTTTATTGGTTTACCACTAGATGAATGATCACATCTAGAAGGTACTTTGGCCCTTATAATCTCTGAACCAAACTAAGTACATGAGGTAGGATTAGTGATCCGAAAGGTGAAACCAAGTAGTAACCGACAGGTGAACATTTCCTTATATCGATGGAATGAGGTTACCTTTAGTATACCAAACAAGCAACTAGGTAATTCAGACCAACATACGACAGTTGAGGTATAGAACCCGACGAGGGCACATATTGCAATTCCATACCAAGTTAATGAACCAACAGACAACAGTTGAGGTTTAGAAATATTAGGTCTGGTCAGTAGAACCCTACACAAAGGAACAACACAAAAAAACAGTAACTGCTGCATTCACTCAAGGGCCACACGGACCGTGTACACTGGACACGGCCCGTGTAGGACACTACACGGACCGGGTACCTCGAGACAAAACTGAGATGAAGTCATAACCCTGGAAACGCCTTTTATTATTGATTTAAACAAAGTTAATTTACTTTCTTGCACTTAATTACTGTTACTGAACTGTTAGGAACCTTAAACACCAAAACAACCTTTTCGAACTTCTAGTCTTTATTTAATTTAGGTAGAACTCTAGTTAAGACTTGAACCGTCCCTGTGATCGATACCCGAAATTATACTACTCGATAGGATTATATACTTGCAATCTGAACCGAAAAGTGTATTGAAGGTTAAAAAGTACAGTTTACTGTACTGAAACTTTGTCCTATACCTTTTGGTGTAACACTCCTTAATTGATTTCTAAAACTTTAATCTACTTACCAATTAAATAGATTAATATAATATGTTTATACCTTGTTTCCAAATCTCAGTTGGAAAGCAGACCGAGCGTGAAGAGCTACACTTGGGAATGATTCGCCTCGGAGTATCAGACGTCTGATACCTCTATTGGTTATCCACCAGGAACTACCAGAGAGTTGGTATTTCTTTTGCCAGAAATACTATACCAACGGTATTCGAAAAGTCACGATTTTCGATACATCACTATTCACCAAAAGTACAAAATTTCTCACAAAACACTATTCACAATAATAACTTTTATTCTCGCAAGAATATATATATGGATAATCAGATTTTCTGCAAATCACTATTTGGGAGAGAAAATTAGATACGAATCGAATCGGATTCTGATTCGTACTTTGATTTGGACTTAGATTGGATTTCTTAAATTTATCACATTTCATGCCTTTAAATAGCCAATTGTGGCGGTTTGTGAATTTACAATTCATGCCATTTTATGGCGGTTTAGAGATGCAAAAATGAATTTGTATTTTGGCTATTTTTAATATATTTAATTAAGCCTTTTTTCATTTAATTTAATTTAGGTTTTTAATTAAATTCTAAATTTAATTAAGGCCTAAATTCAAATTGGACTTTTTGGTCCAAAATATTAATTCATAATTAATATTTTAATCCATATAATATATATATACAATTATTCTGAATAATTATATTTCTTGCGTTTGCGATAAATTTATACGACGTGTCATACACGTTTATAAATTTAATTCGGTTTAGGCATGTCATCTCCATGACATATATTTTATTCTTAATTATAACACTTTATAATTAATCATAAAATTTCTCTGATTACTTTCCTATTGGTGTGACCCTATAGGATCTGTGTTATGTTGGCAAATAGAATTAGAACTGTTCTAACTTCTATAATCATAGGAGGCATCTGACATCTGCACTATGACAAGGTAGGTGTGTGTCATCCTTGCAAACCTAATATTTTCTTGATCTTGAGCAGATTATCAAATATAATTACTCTTGTAATTTATACCGCTAGCAGATAATCTTACTCTATCAAGGGGCCCAGTGATACTATAACTCGTATAGAGATACGAGGGATAATAGTACTTTTGGTAAACCATCACTACCTCAGCTAAGCTATGCATACCGAAGAGCTACCGTTATAACTGCATTTTACCGACAGCGTTAGGTAACAGTCACACATATACATTTCTTAGTAGGAAAGATGAATACCTCATACTTTAGAACTTAACACTGAATGAAAACATTAATGACACGAACACAATTCCATTTAATGTTTCATTCGGGGTCTTTAAAATACCATGTTCCTGGAACATGTATCTATGTGATTAAAATGACATCTCTTGTCAAATAGTTTTATAAAACATAAAAAACCCATCTTTTAATCCATATACTAACCTTGTAACGGTAAATTAGTGTTCCTGCTAATTACCTTGGTTAGAGACTTTTAATAATATATATCATCTATATTATGAAGTTTCACAATTCCATTTATTGACTCTAGTCAGATAAATGAATAATTCATAAATATAATAATACTCAAGGCAACAAAATGATATAAAGATAAACATTCAATTCATGAACAAAGCTTTATGATAAATTATCGTATTTATTGACTTCTAGATTATTACAAACTAACAGATCCCTCCTCATATATATATATGATTTGTATATTTTTTTTATAGTAAGACTACTAATTTGGTCATGACAGAAGAAGGCATAAAATACCAAAATATCATAGTTTTAACAGAAATATTTTTTTTATATTATCTTTATGCATTTCTTTTATTAAGACAGTGTAGAAGAGGCACTATATTTGGTCATCAAGCTATTGTGCCTTCTTGTTCATCATGAGATGAACCTAAATGTCACATAGCTCTACCTTTCATTACTAAAAAGCTCCAAATAAGAAGAAAAGCAAGTCAGAAAAAAGTAAGAACAGTAGAGAAAAATGCACAAGAACATCATTTCCAAAACTTTTATTCAACTAAAAAAAGACTATACATGACACAGCCCCTCAGGGCTTACATATTGAGGCACTAATTACCTATGTTATTTTGCTGGGATTGAGAGAAGCACAAAGCTTTTACAAAGAACAAGCTTAAACTATAGTAATTAGGGTTTAGTAGAGAGAGAGAGAGAGAGCTTTTCAGCTGGGTAGGGTATGAAAACTTGTCTCTTTTTCTTCTTTGATTTGGGTGCCCTTTTATAGGCAAGTGTTAGGGTTTCGATTTGCTGCTTGTTGATGTGGCTTTCATCTTGCCCACCAACTGTTTGATCAATGGCTTCGATTTGTTTGTTTCATTCATGCATGCATACATGGCAGGGGCTGTCCCATAGAGGGTTTACATGTCATTGATCCTCCCTTGGAGCAATTTCAGCCTTTGGATCAACATTTGGTGCTGTGCATTGCACCATGACCTTTGATTAGCCGGCCAAATATGGTAACATTCAATTTACGTGCTCCTGCGTCCTTGGAGGAGAATCTTCTACTTTTGTCTTCATCCAGAGGCTGTGTAACACGTGTCCTGGGGACCATATGCAGGGATTTCATGACGGTTAGATGGGTGAAAAACAAAAAATTTATCCCTTTTAATCGTCTAAAACGGATCGTCTCTTTTATGCTAACTCTACTCAAGCATTTAATCAAACATTTTGTATACAAGACTACAAACAATAATCTACATTTATGCAAATACATCTAAATCAAGATTCAAGATTTAGATCTCATACCTCACATTAAATGTCAATTTAACGGTTAGAGAAAGTCAATTTTCTCTAAATCTCTTAGAAACCTTCACATCGTTATCTCTAAGTGCCTTGAACTAAACAAGGATTAGTTCTAGATCTTGCTAGAGATCCACTAATCTATGCCTAGTGTAAAGTTAGTAACCCCTTGTTAGCCTCCAAAATTAATTTCTCAATTAATTTGCCAACCTAACTAAGTTAACCTAGAATTAACACAAGAGAGAGATGGCAGAATTTTTTGTCTCTTTGGTGTAATTTCGGCCACAAAGAGGAAGAGAGAGAGTGTGTAAAGTATGTGGAAGTCACATGTGAAGTGCTCTTTATATAGAGAAAAAGCTATAGCAACTTTGGAGTGAATAAGACCAAATTACTCTCCTTTTGTCACATGCAATCTCATGTTATCTTTGTGTGACCAACCACACCATGGCCAATTGTACCCCATGGTGTACCTCTTAATTGCATATTTAATTCTAAATTAATTAATGTTCGGGTTATGTTAATAATGTAATGTACATTATTATATTTATGTGACACAAATATTATGATATGTAATATACATTACATTTCACCAAATAATATTATTCACATATCTAATTTAATTTACACTAAGCTGTTACGACATGTAACATTTTATTTCAATATTTTATCACATGTGTTTTATCTCATATCATATGAAATATCACACACCATATAAAATATAAAATAACTTTCTTGTTTCTTGTTCAGTTGGTGTGACCTTTATCGAGGATCTATGCTAAATTGGTAGTGGTATAAATCATTTTATCACCACAAACTATAAGCGGTATTCTAGCTACACATTATAGTCATCCAATTAACATAGATGTAATGTAACCAGTTTACAAAACACGATCCTGTAGCAATGTTACAAACAACATTACTTGTGTCCATTCCTTGCCTCATGATATTATGAATAATATACAAAGTAGGGTGGTGTCATCTTTGTAATATATTTGTTTTCTGATTTCTCGAGTAAATTATAAATATATAGTTGGCAGCGTTTCAACTATACTACATGCATTTATAATTTTACTCTACCAAGGGGTCCAATAATATCATCACTCATTATAAATGAGGGGCAATGATACTATTGACATATAACTTTCTCCCGCACAAGTTATATACAAAGAACTACTATTTTTATCATCACTTGCAATAAAACAACTTTTAATAGTAATTACATTACACATTTCTCATGTGAAAAAGATACAGTCTTATATCTTAGAATTCGTAGACACCAGTGTTCTAAATAGCGCGCTATAGCGTTTTTGGACCCCAAACGCTACGCTATGACATCAAAATGCGCTATTTGCGCTACGGCCGCTATAGCGGCCGCTACAGCGCTATAGCGGTCCGCTACAGCGCTATTTGCGCTATACAATATGAGTTTTTTTTATTTTTATTTTTAAGTAATTTATATGGGTGTTAAATAAAGATAAAAAAAATCTCAAACCGAAATTGAATTTTTTGCTACTTGCTACAGATAAATCAATTTGAAATTGGAAATATAAATAGAAATTTGAATAGAAAAAAAGTCCAAACCGAAATTAAAATTTTGAATAGAAAAAAAAATATATTATGTCATGAATCATGATGCTTAAGATTTTTTAATAGGAAAAATCGATAGTTTATGATATTATTATGGATATTTTGAACCGCAATTTGGACTTTGTACGGGTTCAATATGAATATTATAATTTCTTAATTACTTTGGTGTTATTATTGTTCTATGAGACTTTAGATAATGTTGATATTTAGTACAAATATTGAATATACGAAATGTAAAAAAAAAAAACACTATTTGGAATAGCTTCCGCTATAGCGACGCTATTCGCTATAGCTTTTTTTTTAGCCGTCCCGCTACGACGCTATAAACGCTATTTAGAACCTTGGTAGACACAATGAAAATATTAATAACACAAATACAATTCATATAATGTTTCATTTGTTAGATCTTGTTCAATGTATGAAATCATCCATATATCCGTGATATCAAATGATAATCTTTTATCAACATTTATAGAACTATAATGTACTTTAATTAACACGACAATCCTTTTGTGATATATTAGTGTTCCATGTTAATTATCAAGATTGTGAACATTTTAGAGTTTATGTTTATTATGATTTAGAGTTCTATGGTTCAAAACCAAGATCGTCTTCTTGAACACTTCTAAAGTCAAACATCAAACTTAAGGAACAAAATGTATATAACATCCAATTCATAAACTTAACATGTAAAAATAATCAACAAAAAGATAATTTTTAGAACACAAAACTAACACCATACAACGTATTAACAGCTGTAGAGCTTTGGGTGCATTACATTGGCGGTATACCGGGCTTAACATATTCCCTTCTTGGTATTTGTGCTTTGGTCTTCAAGGGAGAGACACCTAACATCGCAATGTATCCTTTAAAGTGCTCCAGGGTGCATTATATCCTCTTGTGAGCCAATTTTATGAATTTCAATTGTACTCGAGCTGAGCCATTTCGTATTCATGCACAGACCCAATTTAATGCACTTTTAATTAGATTGACAACTCAAATAGTGTCATTTTATACTCAGAGAGCTTCCTTTAAACCCTCGAGTCTCAATTTCTCCTAACTTGGTTGAACCAGTTTGCCATCTTTTTTACTTCTCGGGTTTAATTAAGAGCAAAAAGGGCTTGTTGTGCTTGAGAGAAGATAGAGAGGAGTATAGGGTAGACCACTCTTTGATACTTAGGTGAGAGTTTGTGCTGAGTCCCATTAAATCTTTTGAATTTTGAGCTTCAAACTCGGCCTAAAGCGCGAGCTGAAGGAGGAAGAAGAATTAATGGAAGGAGATGGGGCCTACGAGTCAGCCCCCTCTGGCTTTGCAATGTTTTCTTTTTTAATTTCTTTTCGTCAGGGTTGCACCTGGTGTTAGCTGGGCCGTGTAGTGGCTTGAGTATGGTGCATAGAGCACCGGGTGTACACAAACTGAAGGGGTCAGAGGGCGCTGTGCTGGGTTTTAATCTCCAGTTGTCGGGGTTGGGTGCAATTGTTTCATCATAGACCATGTAGAGGTTTGAACTAGCCTACCGTGCACCGTTCTTATGCATGATGAAGGGGTCAGGCCGTCAGGGTGGGAATGAGAGTAGGTCCGATGCCCATCAGACCTACCTTGGTTCGATGGGTGTGATGACCATCCGAACTGCATCAAGATTCGTGTGTTCTGCATCAAAATACGTGTAATACTGTATCAATTTCTGTGCGCATAGATCGTGATGCTAATCGTACGGTGATAGAGCTAATTGAACCTAACTCTAGGTCCGATGCCCATCGGACCTACTCCTATCTCGTCAGGGTTCTGCGGCACTAAGTTTAACTTAAGCCTTTAATTTTGGATAGGTTTAGTTTATGGTACACCGAGCCATTAACAATTTGGTATATAGGTTCAAACTTGGTGAACCATGTTCACCAATTTCATCTTATTAGCAAAAATAGGTTTGGGAGGCTGACTCGTGGGCCCAGGGTGGCTTGTATTGCTTTGTACACTCTGTTTGTACCCAGAGTATGTAGGCTAAATGCTAGGGTACCCCATGCCATGTGGCACCAACCAGAAAATTTGATTTCATGAATTTTCATAACTTTTTAACCATTTTGAGTTAGGAGATGTATAATATATTGAAATTCATGATTATTTAAGTAGAATTTAATTATGAACTTTATTTTGCAAATTTCATCTCCTATTTTGTGGTATTGTACCAACATTAACATATGGTCGACATGTTAATTGGCCAATTTTATTTAACTAAATGACATCATTGTCTCAGTAATTAAATTCCAACTTTTTAAGGTGATATCTCGCTTTTTTATCTATATTTCGACCAAACTTTGTACCAAAACCTGTGCCTAAAACTGTCCAATCGTGTTTATTTCATTGAATATCTATAGAATGTGGTATTACTGTGCATTGTTCTTACTTTGCAGAAAACGGGTGAAACTGAGGAAGACTCTGGAATTCGAAGGTTTATATACGGTCCGTGTACCTTCTTATGCGGACCGTACAACCCTCTGCCCGACCACAGACACGACCAGGATACCATCCACACGACCTGTATATGATGCTGAAATTTCAGCACCTGAAATTAAAACAGTCATAGATTTTGACTCGTAACTCCGTTTTGAGTGTATGACCACTTTTCGGAAAGCTTGCGAGAAGATCTACAATCTGAGCTAGAGACACAGGCACACAGTCCGTGCACCCATGCATACGGACCGTACCTTAACTGCCCAACCACACAGAGAGTTTCACGCAAGAGGCTAAATCTCTACAACACAGGCATATGGTCCGTACACAGAAAATTCAGAAATCCAGACTAGCGATAGAAACAGATGCCAGCTGGGGAGGTCGAAAAGGAAAAGCTTTAAGACGCGATTTTGGGCAATAAAAGAGGATATTCCAGATCTAAAAGGGGAGATCTCTGGCTCTAGGGTTTGGGAAGAGACGAATCTTCGGATTTCTTCAAGTTTTGTCATGAACTTCTTTATAACATTTTATTTGCTTTGTTTTTTGAACATGCTTGGCTAAATTACTTTGTTTCTAGGATTATGATGTAGTTTCATGTTTAGTTTTATTCGCTAGCTACTTGGATTTGTGTTGAATGCTTTTATTTTTACTTGTTGAGTAGTATTTCAATTGCTTGGTTTGTACTTGCTTGAATTGATTGGTCAACCCGTTAGATGAATGCGCACATCTAGATGTTAGGTTACAAGGCTATGACATTTAAACCAACCGATCTAAGTACATGAGGTAGGTTTGTGAGCCGAAAGGTGAAACCAAGAAGTACCCAAAAGGTGAAACTTTTCCCGAGTCGAAAGACCTTGGATACCTTTAGTAAATCGACAAGTCACTTGGGATAATTAAACCAACAAGTGAAAGTTGAGGTTTAAGGACCCTAAGAGGGGAGTATTTGAGTTCCGTATCGGATTATTAGGCCAACAAGCGACAGTTGTGATTTAGGAATTTAGGTATGGTCAATAGAAACCCTAAACAAAAGAGTCGACACAGAAACAATAGCTGCTGTATCAACTTGAGGTTCTGTACGGACCGTACATGAAAGTGTGCGCGTACACTTTGGGGCTAAACTGAAACGAAGTCAGAAACCCTGGAAACCCTTTTTATTAATTGAAAACAAATCTAAAAATTTCTTTTACTGCTTTAAATACAATTGTTAATTAGTAGTTTGGTAAAACAACCACAAGTCATCTTTTCTCACTTCTAGAATTTTAGTGATTTTTAAGTAGAGTCCGGTAATTATTCTACCGTCCCTGAGGATCGATACCTGATAATACTACGCGACAGGATTGTATACTTGCAATCTGAGTCGAAAGTAGAATCAAGGTTAAAAGGTATAGTTTACTATACTGAAACTTTGTGCATTACCTTTTGGTGCAACATAAGGTACAACAAAAACACTTTCATGTAATAGATCTTAAGAAGAAAAGCACAATAAATTCATCACATAATGTCACCGATGTTATAAATGGAGCTTATCCAATGACATGCACATCAACACTTTAAAAAGGAAGTAACAAAACACATAGAATAAACAAATTAAATAAGCGGCGTTTCCTAGGAGATGCCAGAAGATGGTGATTTTTAATTAGCTTCAACATAATGTATTACTCAAAAAATTAAAAAGACCAAATATACTGCAGACAACTTGTATGAGTCACTTTTATTTCTCATGAAAGTACTCGATTTCTGCTTCCGGTAAAAAATTGCTCCTTGTAGACGAAAAACGACAAAAGCTGGATTGCTAACTTCAAAACATATTTTGATTCAATAAACAACAATGCGATTCCACGACCTCCATATAATTTCTCAAGACAATATAATTCCACGATATGTCATCCGCTATTACCGTTTTTCCGCTGCTAAACCACAAGTAATTGAATAGAACGTTGTTTGCTTCTCGACATTAATTTATGCCAATAGAATTAATACAATAACAATAACACATATTCATACAATATAGAAATACAAGTTTTTTTACTTTTAGTTTAAACAACAAAAAATTATTTGTCATCATAAAATAAGGAGCGTTGTAAAGCGAGCATGGCTTTGCTTTTTTTCATCAAGGATAAAGATTGTTTGGTTCTTGCAATGCGACCACATTTGTTTAATTCTTTTGCAATTTAGGTCGCCACGATGATATCATATTATGTAACAAAAATAATTCCGCACTGAAATAAGCAGAAATTTAAGGAAACACCACTACTACAGAAATGGTCATTGTACACGGCACATTGTACACGGATTTGGCAATTTTATATAAAAACCGTGTAGAAGTTGTAATTTTTTGGATGCCTGAAATATCTGTATTGTCTCTACACGGATATTTATTAAAGAAGCAGTGTAGAAAGACGTGAGAGAGCTACATGGACGTTTACCAGGAACTGTACACGGCTTATTGTTTAAATAACAGTGGAGAAAGCCTTGAGAGAGCTACACAGATTCTTAATTAAACCGTGAAGAAAGGCAAGAATTGTACACGGATAAATGTTTAAATGACCGTGTAGAGAACCTGTAGGAGCTACACGGATGTTTAATAAAGAGCCGTGTAGAAAGGTCGAAATTGTACACGGTTTTTTGTTTAAATGACAGAGTAGAAAGCCTTGAGAGAGCTACACGGACGTTTAATAAAGAGTTGTGTCGAAAGGATATTTTAGGTTTTTGGTTATATAAAAGGCCTTCTCCCCAGCGCCGTTTTGATCAATTTATACTCTCCCCTCTCACAGTTAACAATTGGGTTGAGATGTAGGTTTATCAATTGTGTTGGATCGCAAATTATATCGATATGAGCTACTGTTTTGGGAGCTCACAGATGAGCGATCCGATATAATTGATAACCTACATCTCGAATTCCCATGCGAAGTGCTTCATTTCCCCAATTAATTGATCTGATTTCTGCGCTAAAGTGTTTTTCGAGGGTAAAGATGTTATAACTGGAGGCCGGATCTGAGATCTTGGAAGTTAATGTGTATGTCTCCTCTAGATCTTGCTAAGGTGTTTAGTTTAGGACATATTAACCTAAGTAGTCTTTTGGTTAGTTCCTTGCATGTCCTAACTAATTCGGGCAAGCAAGATCCAGAGGAGAAATTATCTCTCTTCTGATCAATTTTACTGGACGAAGGGTTGGGTAAGAGTTGGGTGAAGGACCTTCATGTCAGTGTTGGTGTCCTAGACCCAGATCATATGTATGACATGTTTAGTTTATTAGTGAATGATTTTATCATTTTGTACCTTGAGTATTCATATTAGTGGATCATTTGAGTTGATGACTCAAATTGTAGAACTTCACAACGAATAAATTTGTTTACTCTTAAATGTCCCTTATCTTGGCAATCAGCAAGGTACACTGGTTGACCATATAAGATAAGTGTAGTGATTAGATGATGGCCATGTTCTACAGGTTATAGATAAGGGGTTATCGATCTAATCACACATGTGCATACATGGAGATGTATGGCACTGGACAGACCTAAAAATGAAATATCATATGGATTGTGTTCTGTGTCATTGATATTTCATTGTGTCTAGAATTCTTTGGTTGAGATATTTATTTTTCTTACATAAGGGATGTGTATTGTTGGTACTGTCCAACGCTCTCTTTAACCAGGAGTTATATAGGCAGTTACTGCAGTGCATATAACTTATGCGGAAGAACGATACGTATCAAGAAACCATTGTCCCTTATATGTTAATATAAGCGATGATATCTCTGGGCCCCTTGATAAAGTTTGTATTATGTGCATGCAATATGATTATTTGATAATCATATCATAATTAAACTTCAGGAAATCAAGAAAGAATAATTGGTAAGGATGACACATTCCTACCTTACGATTATTTGGATATCATGTGGCAAGGAATTGACACAACAACATTTTAATGTTACAGGGATCGTGATTTTGCATTGTTCTTTTTCATCCACATCATTTGGGTAATCAATATACCATGGCTAGTTGTATCATTGATTTATGGAATTAAAATGTTTAATTTCATTGCCATAATGATGGGATCCCATAGGGTCACACCATATGAAAGATTAAAAGAAAATATATTAATAAAGCATATGTGATATGTATATAATATGTGCTATGTTAATTATAAGGAGTTATAATTAATTTGTACAAATTATATGTTATTAATATATGAACAATTTTTATAACATGGAGATGTTGTAAAATAATCCTAGTAATATTTAAAGTATGTGTGACATATTTTAAATGACTTTTGACACATGAGAGATGCATATAAATTAATATGGAATATTAATTTATATGTTGGCCTTTTAATGTATGGGATTGTGGACTTAATTAAATATTAATATGATTAGTATGTTTAAGCCCAAAGCCCAAATATATGCTGGGGAGAATTGATTAGTAATGGCATGATTTAAGGAATATTAAATATGTCATTAAATCTAATCAATCTCATTAAAGAGGAAAGAAATTTCTGGACAGACTTTTTAGGTAAGTTTGAACTGGAATTTGAAAGGGCAAATCTTAACCATTCTGGACGTATGACCTATGTAATCTATAGCCCTTGGAGTCTAGAATCCAATGGTGAAGATTTCAAGTCGTTTGGAGTTACCTAGAAAAAGATATAAGGGTTTTAGTACCGAAAGGTCAAAATTCAGTGAATTATATCTTGGCCGAAATTTGCTCTTTTCTCCTCTCTCCCATTTTTCTCTCATGAGTTGAGATCTAGAAATCCTCTAAGAAATTTTCAGAAATTAACAAGAGGGTTAAACTAGGATTAAGGTTCTACTTGTTAATCTCTTACTAGCCTTAGAGATACAAGTATTTCTTTAATCTTTCGGTGGATACCTAAGGAGGCTCGTCATTTGAAGGGCTAAGCACAACCACCATTGAAAGAGAAAGGGAATAAGAAGTTACTAAGCAGGACAACCCTTTCTTGATTTGATTTGGAGATCAAATCCAAGGTATTAGTTTATTCCCTTTTTGATTAGGCTAATTAAGATTGTTTCTTGCATTTACAATAACTAGATCGTTTGTTTTGAGTTGAATAAATTTTTTGTTTTATTCCTTGCTATCTAAGCATCAAAACTTTCACTTCAGAGCCGGATGAAGAGGTGAATGTGACCTTCATGAAGGATGTGTGTTTTGAAAGTTATTTCTTTTAGTGATAATTTATATGTAGTTCATGATTTTATTACGAATATTATTATTCATGCTCCTTGAAATTTATATGTTATATCTTTGGAACAGTTCAGGAAGATGCTCTTGGTCTTGAACCATAGAACTCCTAAGATGAGAAACATTTAATCACTAAATATGTTCACAATCGTGGTAATTAAGGAGGAACATTAATTACCGAGAAAGATTGTCATGTTGATTAAAGTACATTGAAGTTCTATAAATGTTGATAAATGATTATCATTTAATAACATGAATATATAAATATGTGCATTTTATATATTGAACATGACCTAAATGAATGAAATATTATATGGATTGTGTTTTGTGTCATTAATGTTTTCATTGTGTCCTTAAAATCTAAGATATGAGATGTGTAGGTTTTTCACATGAGAAGTATATAATGTGATTGCTATTTAAATACTATCTTCAGATATGAATAAAATAGTAGTTCGTTGTGTACAACTTGTGCGGGAAAAATCTATATGTTAATATTATCATTGTCCCTCAATTTGAGTTATGATATTACTGGGCCCCTTGGTAAAGTGAAATTATATCGCATGCAATATAACTGATGTAGTTATAATTATAATTCACTTGAGAAACCAAGAAAAGAATATAATGCAAGAATGACACGATCCTATTTTGCATATTATTCATAATATCATGAGACAATGATAGACACGAAATTAGTGGATTGAGTGAATGATTATTATGTCATTTGGATAACTATAATGTAATGATAGAACCTCTTATAGTCAATAATATAAAGTTTTATATTATTGCCAAGATGACATAAATCCTCTATACGGTCACACCAACTGAAGAGAAACAACAAGTATTTTATATTTTATAATGATGTATAAGATAAAATACATGAGATGAAATGATAAAATAAAATGTCATAATATGACATGCTTAGATCATAAATAAATTTGTGAAGTTATGCAAATATTATTTGGTATAATGTTTTAATGCATTATAAGAATAATAAGAATATTGCATAATAGAATAATATTATTAATATTATTTATTCATAAATTAATTTATTAAACCAATCACAAGATGAGATTAAAGAGATCATAAAATGGCTAAACAAGGCTAGTGGCATTTGTGTAATTAATTTAAACATTACACAAATAGTTGCCCTAACCCTTGCCTATTTAAAGGGGTGTAATTAAGGAAAAGAGAGAGAATTTTTCTGCTCATTTTTCTTGGCTGAAATTACTGTAGCAGTGGCCGAAAATACTGTAGCATTCCCTTTGCTCAAAGCCAAAAACCTTAGTGGTTCAATCTCTTCTCTAATCTCTTCTTGATAGGTTTAGCCACCAAGAAATCAAATAGGTTGTTAATTTGAAGATCAAGAGGTGGTTGGATCTAAGCCTTGAACTTCACATCCATCTATCTAAGAGGTGTGTTAGTTCGTTGTTTAGGTTCAAGGTGAACCAAGAGGCGCTTCCAAGAAGAACACGAGAAAGAGAAGGGAAATCGGCTTCTCTCCATCAAGAGATTTGACAATCTCTTTAGGTAAATATTTTAAATCCTCTTTAGCAATAAATTAGATGAGATTAATTTATTTTAATTTAGTACACATTAGTTTATTGAAAATCTTGTTTGCTTTTGTCGTATAAATAAGATCTTTTGTGTATTGAGCCAAGTGGTGATAGAAAAATTTTAAATTCTCACCATATAGGCATACACGTGAAATCCCAACACTTCAGAGCCGGGTGAAGAGTCGAATGAAGTCGGAGATCATCCGACTCTTCATTCGTCTCTTCATCCGGCTCTGAAGGTCTTTCATCGACCTCTTCCCTTTTTTTTGATGGTCCTTCATCCAACTTTTTACTCAACTCTTTCTTTAGTAAAACATGTATCTTCATATCATCCCCTCTGTAAACCCTACTGGCACCAAAAGGAAAGAACCACCCTATTCTAGTCTTTAATGAAATTTTTTAGTTTACATATGAATTTTTATTCCAACTTATGTAATGATTTTGTATAATTTAGTGTACATGAATTTTTAGTTTAAATTGCTATGTTTTGGAATTCTGGATTTTAAATGTCTTCCTCTGTTTTGGAAATTGTTTGTTTTGCTATCTGAAAAACATAGAAAAAAAAAATTAGTTGACAGAAAAAAAAAACAATGCTACACGGACGTTTAATAAATAGCCGTGTAGAAACGAGAAATAGTACACGGATTTTTGTTTAATTAACAGTGTAGAAAAAAAATTTACACGGCTGTTTATATAAAAGTCTGTGTGTCTTTCTACACGGATTTATAGCTAAATATCCGTGCACAAAGGTTATTAACTGAAAACAAAGATACTTGCTCGAAATAATGGAAGGCTAGCCAAAAAAAATAAAACAAAAATTAGGAAAAAAAAAAGAATTCTAAATGTCCGTGAAGAAAGTTTATCTTTTATATTACACACGGCTGTTTATATAAATGTCCGTGTAGAAATGTTATCTTTTATAAACGGCTACCTATATAAAAGTCCGTGTAGCTCTCGTAATGCTTGTTTTACACGGATTTATAGATTATTATCCGTGTAGAAAGGTTATTTTAGGGTTGGAACTATATAAAAGGCCTTCTTCCGGCGCTGTTTTGATCAATTAATACTTCTCTCTCTCTCTGTATTGAATTGGTCTGATTTCTGCGCACAAGGAACGAGGCCGGATCTGAGATCTAGCTTGGAAGTTAATTCGCATTCTCCTCTCTATTGCCAAGGTTAGTCATACATATATATATTTCCCTCTTCTTTATCTAATTTTCTGTTACTGATTAATATTGCTTAATTATTTCTGTCAATTATTATTTAATGCTTGCGTGCTTGATTTGTTAAGATAATGTAAATAATTAGTGTATTGTGGTCCAATAACCGACCTACTGATGCTTTTAGGTCCATGCCCGTTCAAAATTAATCCAATAGGGATTAATTTTGGATAGTCCCCCGTTTGGGACTGCTATTTGAATATTGTGTCTCATTTAGGATGTGAACACATATTAGCGGGATTTAATTAGTATTTGAGAAAAGTTCGACAGTATTTCTCCTTATTGCACCTACGAGTATGTGGTTTTTACGCATACTTGGGGAGTTAAGGAGAAATGCTGCCGAATTTTTCTCAAATACTAATTAAATCCCGCTAATATGTGTTCACATATGAGGCATAATATTCAAAGAGTGGGTTAGAGCATCTACATCCCTGAAACTCTTAGAGTTTCTAATCTGATGTGGCAGTTGCTAAACCAGTTTCAGGGATGTAGATGAATTTCTTATTTAGCAACTTTGCTCAATAATTTCTTAATAAGAAATCGTTTATAAACTGTGACGTGGCGAAATGATTCGCTGAGATTCCTTTCTCTTGCAAATATACCTTAATAAGAAATTTTATAAGTTGTGACGTGGCAATTAGAAAACTCTAATTTTAGTTTTAGGGATGTGGAGGCTTAAAAATTAAGAGAGGTTTAATTTCTAAAAAACAGTTAACAGTTATTTAGAAACTCTAATAGTTTCAGAGATGTAGATGCTCTTAGGATTGTAAACCGGCCCTTTATAAGCCAAGAATTTGGAACAATATATATGCTGACCACCATATATGTTTAATTGGAATTTTTTTTTGTTTACTTTAATTTACAGATGGATCGAAGTTGGATGTACGAATTGCGACGTGATAGTGCAGAATATTTGGCTCGTGTTGATGAGTTCATAAAATTTGCTGAGAGTTATAGAGTGGACACAAAAGATAACGACATCTTGTGTCCTTGTAGAGATTGTAAAAATTTTATAAGATTTGGGGATTCGGAAGAAATTAGAGCTCATTTGATTTGTCGGGGATTTAAGAAAAGATATACATGTTGGTTTATGCATGGTGAGAAAATTGGGGAATGTAGTGGAACCAATAGAAATTTTGTTTTGGACGAGAATGATGATTTTGAGAATGTCAAAAATTTCGATAATGCTGGGCTTGATTGCAACGAGGATGATGAGGTGGAGATTGATGAAAATGCAGAATACGATTTTACTGAGAATCTAGAGGACATGTTACGTGATGTGGAAGATGAAATTAGTGATAAAAATTTTAAAAAAATTCAGTATCTGTCTAATGAATCTAAAAAGCCGTTATACCGTGTACCAAATTTACAAAACTATCAGCTGTGTTGAAATTATTAAACTTAAAAGCAGACAACGGTTGGAGCGATAAGAGTTTCACGTCCTTATTAAAGATTTTACGAGATATGCTCTCAGATAACAACGAGTTACCCTGTACAATATATCAGGCGAAGAAGTTGATCTATCCAATGGGTTTAAAGATTGAAAAAATACATGCATGTCCGAATGACTGTGTATTGTACCGTGGAGAGTACGAGGCCATGCATGTTTGTCCTAAATGCGGTGTTTCACGGTATAAACGCAAGGACCATGACACTGACGATTGTGATGAAGGAAAAAAGGCAAGGCCTCCGGCTAAGGCGGTGTGGTATTTTCCAATAATACCGAGATTCAGACGGTTATTTGCAAATCTCAAAGATGCGAAATTGTTGCGTTGGCATGAAGAAGAGCGCAAAAGAGATGGTAAACTAAGACACCCTGCTGATTCAATTCAATGGAGAAACATTGATAGACATTTCGAAGGATTTGGTGGCGAATCACGAAACCTTAAGTTAGGGGTGAGCACAGACGGAATGAGTCCGTTTGGAAGCATGAGCAGTCAGCACAGCACTTGGCCAGTTCTTATATGCATCTACAATCTTCCTCCTTGGTTGTGCATGAAACGCAGGTATATAATGATGTCATTACTAATCCAAGGACCCAGACAACCCGGAAATGACATAGATGTGTATCTCGCACCATTAATTGAGGACCTCCAGAAATTGTGGCGTGATGGCGTCCCGGTCTGGGATGCGTACGGCAAAGAGCAATTTAATTTACGGGCCATGGTATTCTGCACCATAAATGATTTCCCCGCGTACGGGAATTTATCGGATTACACTTGTAAAGGAGCAAAAGCGTGCCCCATCTGTGAAGATGACACGCAGGTGCTGAGGTTGAAAAATTGTAAAAAGAATGTTTTTATGGGGCACCGTAGGTTTCTTCCTGTTAATCACCCATACCGTAAGAAGAAGAAGGTATTCAACGGGAAAATTGAGCTTGGAGTCGCACGTTGTCTGTTAGATGGGAAGAATGTCTTCATGCAGGTTAAACACCTTGCTATTGTTTTTGGAAAATGTGCCAAACCACCACCGAAAGATATTTGGAAAAAGAAGTCCATATTTTGGGAGCTACCATACTGGGAATATTTAGAAGTGAGACATTGCCTAGATGTCATGCCTGTTGAAAAAAATGTCTGTGACAGTTTGATTGGCACATTATTGAACATTTCGGAGAAGACCAAAGACGGTCTGAAAGTTCGAGAAGACATGAAATTAATGGGAATACGACCCGAGCTTGCACCGCAGGATAAAGGGAAGCAAAAGGCATACCTACCCCCCGCAATGTGCACAATGTCGAAGATCGAGAAAACGAGCTTTGTAAATGCCTTCATAGTATTAAAGTCTCATCAAGGTATTCTTTGAATATTAAGAAGCTGGTGTCGATGAAGGACCTGAAATTGATTGTCCGAAATCCCACGACTGTCATGTTTTAATGACACATATGATTCCTGTTGCAATTCGGGGAATTTTTCCGAAGCCCGTGCGGCAAACCATTACGAAGCTTTGTTTTTTCTTCAATGCAATTAATTCCAAAGTGATAGACCCGCTCAAATTGGACGCTTTGCAAAAGGAGGTCGTCGTTACCCTTTGCCATCTTGAGATGTATTTTCCGCCATCTTTTTTCAATGTTATGGTTCACCTTGTTGTTCATCTCGTGAGGGAAATTAAGATCTGTGGTCCCGCGTTCCTGCGGTATATGTATCCATTCGAGAGATTCATGGGTATTTTGAAAAGTTACGTAAGGAATCGACATCGTCCCGAAGGTAGCATTGTGGAAGGATATTCCACAGAAGAGGTAATTGAGTTTTGCACCAACTACATGACCGGTGTGGGTCCTATTGGCGTTCCAAAATCTCGATACGAGGGAAGGCTCCAAGGAGTAGGGACAATAGGGTTGAAAGTCATAGTTGCTGATAACGATGACCTGCGAAAGGCACATTTTATTGTACCACAGCACATGGCAGATGTTGCTCCATATATAGATTAGCACATGACATTCCTTCGACAACATAACTACACGAGAAGTCAGAAGTGACTTACTGACGAGCATAACCGTTCTTTTATAGGATGGATGAAATACAGAGTGAAATCATACCCTGAAAGGTCCCAAGTAAATGAAACTGTTAGATTGCTGGGCAAAGTACCCCAAATGGTTGTTAGAACATTCCAAGGATACGAGATTAACGGATATACATTTTACACTAAATTACAGTGTGATAAGAGCACGATGCAAAATAATGGGGTGACGTTGGTGGCGACGTCCCAAGAATTCAATAGATCGGGGGATGCCCGGCCTGTAATAGCATCAAAGTCTTATTACGGCGTTATTGAAGAAATTTGGTAGCTCATTTACAATCCTCACCTTAGCATTCCCTTGTTTCGGTGCCAATGGGTCGAAGACCGGGGTGTTAAAGTTGATAACGACGGGTTCACCCTCGTTGATTTTGACAAAGTCGGGTATGTTGATGATCCATTCATACTTGCCAAGCAAGCCACCCAAGTCTTTTATGTCACTGACCCGAGTGATGATAGGTGGAGTGTCGTCCTATCCGGAAAAAGAAGGATTGTTGGGGTAGAAAACGTCACCGACGAAGAAGAGTACGACCAGTTCGAAGAGATACCTCAATTTTGTACTGATGTGCAAGCTGAGATAGCAACAATTGCAGAACAAGACGAAGCAAATTACATGAGATCTGACCACAATGAAGGATTATGAGAAGATGTTCAAACAGTGGAAAAAAAAAAAAAAAAAAGGAAAAAAAAATCCAATGTATAATATTTACTCCTTTTAAACTTGAAAATTTTAATATTTCTTATTTGGAAAAAAAATTCAATGTATAATTTATTTCTTTTATAATATTTCAGAGAGCCCAATGAAGCTAAAGACTCAAGGCCGGTTTACAATCTCTGGATATTTTTGTCTCATTATAATATTTTTATTTCGTTTCTCATATTTCTTTTTTGCATCATGAGCAAGAACCAGATAGATTATTTTAGATATGTGGGCAGAGTGGTTTCAACAGTAATTTTTGTAAACTAGAAATATGGATTTGTATAATTTAGTGTAGGATTTTTTGTATTAATTTTTGATATAATCTAGACATGAATTTTTGTATAATTTCTGATATAATTTAATTAGTACGTGAAATTTATATTTTATTTGTTTAAATAAAAAAATCCATCTTTCTAAGAATAATTTTTAATTTCATTAGAAATTCAAAGGGAGCTACACGGACATTTAATTAAACATCCGTGTACAAATACATTTATACGTTTCATTAAATGTCCGTGTAGAAATTCAAAGGGAGCTACACGGATATTTCATTACACATCCGTGTACAAATACATTTCTACATATATGTTTAATTAACATCCGTGTAGAAAGGTATTTTTTCCCCTTAAATTATTCTCAGAGAAAAGTAATCGAAACGGGGGAGTGATTATTTGAATTCGTTTCGTCTTTCTCATCAGAATTAAAAAGATAAGGCAACTTCTCGAATTCCGTAATAACCTGTTCGAATTAAACGTTTTAACTTAAAATTGGACACGGACGTTTAACTAAAAATCCGTGTAAGAAAAGTTTTCTACACGGTCGTTTAATTTTCAAGAGTTTTTTCGCCTTCTAAGAAACGTACACGGGCGTTTAATGAAAAATAAAAAACGTACACGGGCGTTTAATGAAAAATCCGTGTACAAAAGGTTTTCTACACGGATATTTAATTAAACGCCCGTGTAGAAATTGAAATATTCAAATTACATTATTCTTGAAAATACTTTACTTGAACAACAGGGACTAAATTGCATGTTACAACAGCGTCCCTGTTATTTTGAAATATATATTTTTTAAAATATTTTGAAATAATTACTTGAACATAAGGTATTTTTTTTCCAAAAAATTATTCTATGGTTGTTTGTTACACCAAAAGGTATAGTACAAAGTTTCAGTACAGTAAACTGCACTTTTTAACCTTCAATACACTTTTCGGTTCAGACTGCAAGTATACAATCCTATCGAGTAGTATAAATTCGGGTATCGATCACAGGGACGGTTCAAGTCTTAACTAGATTTCTACCTAAATTAAATAAAGACTAGAAGTTGGAAAATGTTGGTTTTGGTTTTTATAGTTCCTAACAATTCAATGACAGTAATTAAATGCAAGAAAGTAAATCAACTTGGTTTAAATAAGAAGTAAAAGGCGTTTCCAGGGTTATGACTTCATCTCAGTTTTGCCTCGAGGTACCCGGTCCGTGTAGTGTCCTACACGGGCCGTGTCCAATGTACACGGGCCGTGTCCAGTGTGCACGGGCCGTGTCCAGTGTGCACGGGCCGTGTCCAGTGTACACGGGCCGTGTCCAGTGTACACGGGCCGGGTACTGTCGTACACGGTCCGTGCGGCGCTCGAGTGAATGCAGCAGTTATTGTTTCTTAGTGTTGTTCCTTTGTGTAGGGTTCTACTGACCAGACCTAATGTTCCTAAACCTCAACTGTCGTCTGTTGGTTCATTAACTTGGTATGGAATTGCAATATGTGCCCTCGTCGGGTTCTAGACCTCAACTGTCGTATGTTGGTCTGAATTACCTAGTTGCTTGTTTGGTATACTAAAGGTAACCTCATTCTGTCGATATGAGGAAATGTTCACCTGTCGGCTACTACTTGGTTTCACCTTCCGGATCACTAATCCTACCTCATGTACTTAGTTTGGTTGAGAGATTATAAGGGCCAAAGTATCTTCTAGATGTGCGCATTCATCTAGTGGTAAACCAATAAAAATCAAACAACTTAGACTAAGCAATTGAAATCAAACACAATCAAGCAAACACAAATTTCAACAAAAGAATCCAATAACTAACATACAAAACAAAACATTCGATTACATCACAACCCTAGAAACTAAAAGTCTACTCTAACATGATTAAAAATGAAATAAAACAAATAAAGATAAAGGAGTTCATAGAAAAACTCGAAAAACAATGAAGATCCGTCGAAAAACTCTCGTTTTCCTCCTCTCTTCCTCGTCTCCAAGCTAGCCGCCTTCTCCTAACCCTAGGAATTGCCTCTCTGCTCCCGAATGTCTCTCTGGTGCAAGAAATCCCGCTTATATGCTTTTCTGGCCGACCTTCCATCAATTAGCCTTGTTTCCAAATTCTAAATCTGTTTCCGGAAATGCTTGACACGGCCCGTGTGGAATTCTACACGGACCGTGTGCCTGTGTCTCTAGCTCAGATTGTAGATCTTCTCGCAAGCTTTCCGAAAAGTGGTTATACACTCAAAACGGAGTTACGAGTCAAAATCTATGACCGTTTTAATTTCAGGTGCTGAGATTGGTGTCATGGTCGTGTCTGTGGTCGGGCAGAGGGTTGTCCGGTCCGCATAAGAAGGTACACGGACCGTATATAAACCTTTAAATTCCATATTCTTCCTCGGTTTCACCCGTTTTCTATAAAGTAAGAGCAAATACACAGCAGTACCACATTCTATAGATATTCAATGAAATAAACACGATTTGACAGTTCTAAACACAGGTTTTGGTACAAAATACGGGTCGGAATATAGATAAGTTTGCGAGATATCATTGTTTTATAAATTTGTAAACCCAGATAAGGTCATATCAAGTAAAGTGTTCATTTATGTTTTCAAATCGGATTATTTAGTGAGCATTAGGCATTCTATGATATTATTTAGACAGATTATTTAAGTTAATTTTAAATAAATTTTTTTAAAATAATTTACTTTTTAGTGATTATCCATAAATGAATTATTTGTTGGTTGTTTTGTACTGCTAATTTATATCTATAACAGTATTTATTTAGATAGCATGAAGTATTTAACAAAATAGTTAAACGGATAGAAAACAAAATGCTGATTAAATTAATAACAAAAATATATTACATCAAAACAAAACGAAAAAAAAGCTAATTAACTTAATTAAACACTCCTTCACTGGCCTGGCTGGATTCCTCCTTGGCCTGACCCCCTCCTTCTAATCCAGGGTCTCTTTGGCCTGATCCAGGGATTGCCCCTCCTTTTGTAGGGCTTTGGTGGTGGGTGCTCCCTTGGGCTTCGTCGTGGCACATTTGAGGGCGGCCATGGCCATGTCCTCCTGTAGTTGGGAGGAGGCATTTCATAGCCGGGAGGGACTTCGGGAGCATCTTCGGGAGGGACATAGCCGGGGGGCCATGGCCATGGCACATTTGCGTCTTCCGGTGGCACCGAAGCGGCCATTTCTTCTTCCAAATCTCAGAGAAAAGTAATCGAAACGGGGGAGTTTCTCAGATTATATAGAATTTTGAAGAGTCGTTTCGTCTTCTCAGAATTAAAAAGATAAGGCAACTTCTCGAATTCCGTATGAAACCTGTTCGAATTAAACGTTTTAATTTAAAATTGGACACGGACGTTTAATTACAAATCCGTGTAAGAAAAGTTTTCTACACGGTCGTTTACTTTTGAAGAGTCGTTTCGTTTTATAAGAAACGTACACGGGCGTTTAATTAAAAATCCGTGTACAAAAGGCTTTGTACACGGCCGTTTAATTTTCAAGAGTTGTTTCGCCTTCTAAGCAACGTACACGGGCGTTTAATGAAAAATCCGTGTACAAAAGGTTTTCTCACGGATATTTAATTAAACGCCCGTGTAGAAATTGAAATATTTATTTGCAAGTTCCGCCAGATACTCGAAGATACATGGATAAAATAGTTTTCAAGCTAAAATAAAACTGAAATCAGGTTCCTTTTTATTTTTAAGTTTTCCATTTTGAAAAAATATGGAATTTGAAAAATATGAAATTTGGAATTTTGAAAAAATTAATCTAGAAAAACCATATATGCGCGCGCATTTTCATAATTTCGCGTAAACTAATTATACACGGGTTTTAATTAAACGTGTAGCTCTATTACGTTTCTACACGGTTGTTTAATTAAATGTCCGTGTAGATTTAGTTTACGCGAAATAAAATGCGCGCCTCGTCTCTGTCGCTCGATCTTTTCAAAAATCCCCTCGTCTCCCCTAAAACCTAACCCCCTAGTCTCCTATCTCTTTTTGTGGTGCTGCCATCGTTCTCTCTCTCTGTGCTAGCTTGGTCTCTACTGTCGCTCTCCTCTGAACTCGCCAATTGAATCTCTAATCTCCTCTCGCGCGGTTGCTGTTCTCTCTTTGAAAGGTTCTCTCTCTCTCTCATCTCTCTCTCACTCTAAGTTGCAATGCTCCCTGTATCTTGGTTAAATCAAAACCCTTACCTCTGATTGTATTTTGGTTAAGTGGAAAGTTACCTCAACTGACCTATTCTGGTGACATGGACACCTAATGTTACAGGGACTAAATTGCAAAACCAACACTATGATTGAACAAAGGACCCAACAACACATAAGTTAGACCTAAATTTTACATTTCGTAGCATTTGTAATAATGTTTCTTTTTTGTAGAAAGAACCATGTCACAGTCAGGTGAGAATGCAGATAAGATTTTGAAAACAGTGGAATTGCAGGCAGATATGATAGTGGAAGAAGATGACCCGCAGGCTCAGACAGAAAAGAGGAAAAGAGGTCCGACAATATGCACGAAGACCTCAGAGGTGAAGGATTTGCAAATCGAGTTCAACAAAATCGGATGTCCGAAGGGTCCACGTAGGGCAGAGTACACAAATTGGTGTAACAATTTGGTGAAGCAGAAGGCATCTATCTTGGTTGAGAGGTGGGACAAATTCGATGACGAAGATAAGAACGAATGGTGGAACATTGTGAAGGTAAAAAAAAAACTGTATATGCATAATATATTCATTTTTCCTATCTCTCTCTGTTTGTTATTTCTTTTTTTGTTGGATACAAGTTTTCTAGCATGTCTTAACCTTAGCATAGTTGGAATTTGCTTTTATAAGTAAATAATAACTTTTTCAAATTGCTATGCATCATGTAGTTGTCTTCCTGCAAGTTATATATGTCTATACCTGACCTGAAAACTTGAATGAACTTACATGCAGTAATTTTGTTGTCAATCATGCAAGCTCATTGGAACATCCAGGATAACGACCCAAAGTCCGCGAAAAAGAAAAAGACTCTGAGGAAAATGAATGAAGCTTGGAAGCAATTCAAGAGCACGTTGAAGACGGATTTCATGGAGAAAGGGAGAAATCCGGTAGGCTACTATAAATGGCTGAAACAAGAGGACTGGGAGGAGTTTCAAGCTTTGAAGTCCACAGAAGAGTTCAAGGTATATAAATTTAGCCAACTTTGTCTCTGTTCTTTCTCGATATGTACTTATCTTCCTTAAACTAATTGATATAACTTGATGTGTGAAGATAAAAAGTGACGAGGGCAGGAGGATCGCGAAATTGAACAAGTACCCGCACAAATTAGGGTCAGGTGGTTACGAGGGTAAGTCGGCCGAATGGGCGGCAGTACTGGACAAAAACAAAGATTCTGACTCACCTGTGGTTAGGATCCAAAATCCTAGGGCCCAACACTGGCTCATGGGAAGATCTGAGGTAACCGCTGACGGGACGATAGTACTCCCAAATGACGTGCAACCCGTGGCTCAGAAAATGGTAAGAGTCTTTGTGGTAACTTCGTGTACATTACTTTGTCTTTTGCTATAACTAATTTTTTTTTAACAGTTGGATGTGTAGGAGGAGGTAAATTCCTGGCTCCATGACTGTCGAAAGAGTGGATGATTCCTTGTCCGCAGTGCTCGGGAGTAAAGAACACACGGGTTGAGTTAGGGGTGTCTCGGTCTACTGTGGCTGGAAGGATGTATACGACGGACCAAAACCAAAAAGAAGACCGCGTGCCAAAGTTAGCACGGACGAGATGGAATCAAGGTTGGCGCAGGTACGCCAGGAGGTACGCGAGGAGATCAGAATGGAGTACGATGGAAGGATGGCTGAATTCGAATCAAGGTGGATGAACCAAATTACATCTCTTACGCAGCAATCCGAGCAACAACCTCCTGTTTCGCCGGGATTTCGGCGAAGCAGTCAAGCATCCGGGACCGAAGTGCTGGGCGTGTTGGACAATCTACAGGTAATCACTACTTGTTCATAATCTACCCGTAATTGTGACTTGTTCATTAACTAATTTCTGATAATTATTGCAGGAGGCCACATCATGCGACCTCGTCATGTGGCACGACAAAACTCCTCTGACCCTTGCTAAGGGTATTGTACATCCTCCAGCCGGTTCTCAGCTAAGGCCCAACCATCTCCCTGTAACGGTTGACATGATTGTGGCCGAATGGGCTGCCAGCATACCTCTTCCTGTCCCTTCCGACGACATGTTGGTGCTTGATGACGCCCGTAGACAGATTGTCCAATGGCCCAAGTGTCAGATTATTTTGGATCAGGTAATCTCTAAATAAAACACGGATATCTTATGTTACATTCAAATCATTATTTTGAAATACTTGAAAAAAGGTTCAAAATTTGATACAGACCCGAAGAGGCGTTTCCAACGCTGCGGACGAAGCTTTGTCACCGGTACGGCAAGGCTTTGTCGGGGCTGATGCGCATGAATCTCCTGCTGCGCCAGCCATTGCGCTTGCCGCTGCGCCAGCCGCTGCGGGGGTAGACCGTACGGGGCTCTCTGAAGAAGAGGTTAGCCGTTTGCCCGAGGATTTGCGGGATCTCCACGCCTGCCTGGTTAAGGCACCAGATGATATGCAGGACGTAGTATTCGCTGTCCCTCCCGAGATTCTCCTACACGAAGGCAGGACCGTCCTGTTGGCTTTCAAAAAATTCTCAGACTTTCTGCATGCCTCGTCAAGCGATAAATGGCTCAATGTGGGAGTCCTCACCGTTTTCATCATGTTAGTGACCAAAAATCATATATATCATGTGTATAGCACTCAAATATATATTCTAATGTGAAATGATGATTTTTCAGGATGTTACAACGAAGACATTCTGTGGATTGTGGGAAAGATAAGGTGAACAACTGTGCATTCTTGGACCCTGGCAAAGCTAATGCTACGATGGTGGAGTTTCATCTGAAAGATACTGTCAAGTACTTGTGTTCAGCGATGCATAAGACTCGTTCGGGGAAGAAGAGATTTATGCTCCTGCCATACCACCAGAGGGGCCACTGGTGTTTGATTGTGATTGTGCCACTTGAAAATTTGGTTTTCATCATGGATTCTTCACAGCCCACAGCGGGCATCACTCCTCAGCAGTCCAAAATGATCTGCACTCCAATAAGAGAGTAAGCAATAGTAATTCACTTGGTTTGATTTTTTCCCAATTATATAGAACAAATTGTGGAATTGCTAATTACATTCACTCAATTTTGTAAGGGCTTTTCTGCAATATCTTAAAGATGGAGGAATGCAAAGCACGAATCCGAAGCATAAAAATAAGTTGTGTTTCAGGTGGCAGCCGGTGAGCACACTATAATTTTTATAATTTCATATTTTTTGTTCAAAAGTTTATTGTCATTCTAACATTGGCCGCTAAATGAAAATTTCAGTGCCCGCAACAGTTAAAGGGTTGGGAATGCGGTTATTACACGATGATTTATATGTTTCACTTTGTCGAACACATGCAATTCGAATGGCCACGATATCCGGTATGTAATTCATATGTTTGCCTTGACTTGTCCATGTAATCAATATTGATTTTCCTCTAATATTTTTATTCTACTAAATTTGTTTTATTAGTTGCATTGTTATAATTGCAATATTTATTTTTTAAAGCAAAGCAGAGATGTAGTTGTTAGATTGTATTTTTCTAATAATCTACATATTTTGAATTTTTGGTAGTATAAATCGAAGAAACAGGCAGGGCATTACGACAAGGAACAGATAGATTATTTTAGATGTATGTGGGCAAGGTGGTTTCAACAGGAATTTTGTAAACCAGAGTATGGATTTGTATAATTTAGTGTGCATGAATTTTTGATATAATTTAGTGTACATGAATTTTTGTATAATTTTTGATATAATTTAGTGTAACATGAATTTTGTTTAGGGGTTGAATTCTGATATATTGGAAATTTTTTGTTTTGAAATTGATTTTTAATGGCTAGCAAACGGGAGGCTAGCCAAAACATAAAATAAAAATTTTAAAAAAAATATTACCATTCTACACGGATATTTCACAAAAGTCCGTGTAGAAAGCCAGACAAAAAGCAAAATAAAAATATAAGATAGCTACACGGCTGCTTATGTAATAATCCGTGTAGAATAGTTATTCTACACGGATATTTAGATAGACGTCCGTGCAGAAAAATTATTGTACACGGCCGTTTAGTTAAATATCCGTGTAGATCTCCAGGAATTGGACACGGTTGTTTATGTAATACGCCGTGCAGAATAACTATTTCTACACGGATATTATCCTAGAAAGTCCGTGTAGACAGAGTAATCCTACACGGCTGTTTATGTTCCAATCCGTGTAGCTCGGCTTTGGAGAGCGCCACTTGGCAAGGAATTGGACACGGTTGTTCAAGTAATAAGCCGTGCAGAATAACTATTTCTACACGGATAATAACCTAAAAAGGCCGTGTAGACAGAGTAATCCTACACGGCTGTTTATGTTACAATCCGTGTAGCTCGGCTTTGGAGAGCGCCACTTGGCAAGGAATTGAACACGGTTGTTTATGTAGTGATCCGTGTAGCTCGGCTTTGGAGAGCGCCACTTGGCAAGGAATTGGACACGGTTGTTTATGTAATGATCCGTGTAGCTCGGGTTTGGAGAACGCCACTTGGCAAGGAATTGAACACGGTTGTTTATATAATGATCGTGTAGCTCTCAGGAATTGCACACGAGTAAATATCCGTGTATAATTTATTCAGGGAATTATACACCCTCGCACTCCACACGGCAGGAAATCCGTGTAGCTCCCCTGTTTATGTCCGTGTACAATGACCATTTCTGTAGTAGTGCACAAATATTCATGTTTGCAAGCTCGCATTTTCAGACATTCCCGAGCACACAAGGACAGTTGCTTCTAGGAGTGTGAAGCTATCATCACGAACAAGATCGAATCAAAACGATTAGTTTTTTGTACGAGTTAATATATTATAACTTGTTAAAGTGAGTTGTAAAAAACAAATGTTTGAAATATGATATTTTCTCAATTTTAAATAATCTTTGCCTTTTTATTTGGTTTGAAAGATACAATGGTCTGCTTATGAGGGACTATATGAAAATGACACATCAATTTTTTTAACAAAATAAATGATATAAGTGGTCATCACTTAATGTTTGTTGTACACTTCAAAGTTTCTACACATAAACAAACACTCTTCGCTTATAATTTTAGTTATGAAATTATAATTAATTAACACCATAGTCAATTACTTCTAGATAATCTTTGTGGTTTAGAACCTGACATCTCTAATTCACAGCGCAAAACCACCGATGTTTTCAAAATTTGTTCAGACAATTGTTGAGCCACATTTGTTACGTATATATACTGAATATGTTATTTCCATGGGATTCTTCCTCATGCATCCATAATGTTATGAAATATCTCAAAATTATTACTAGATATCATTTATTACCTATAGGAATGCATGAAACAAAAGTTTGAACAATGTACGAAACATACATTTCCATTTTCCATCACGTATTCATCTCCGTCATAATGAAAGTGTCGATCTCGCCTACAAAGGTACTATCCTAAATGTAACAGAAGGTATTGATACTATAATCTTTTTGTTGTACAAAAGTTCTTGCATGTTTGCACCGATGAAAGCAAAAATAGAAAATCATAATTCAGAAGCCAAAATAAAAGGTCATAAACTCAAATCATGAAAACATAATATCTTAATTGATATAGCATTATTTTTTGTTGTTGTGAGGCAAGCTGTGAGATCTCAAGACTCTAGTTAGCTGCCTGGCAACAAACAACGACATGCAATTCAACAAGAACTATAGAGACAATTATGTATAGATTATTGAACGACAACTTATAAGGTGTATCTTAAAATTATACCACCTTCTACATGTTTCAACACAAAAACTCTAGAGAAAAATGCAACTTTAATTCAATATTTATGAACTCAACATCACTCTTGCTTGCTAGAGGCCATTCATGATGTCTCTTTTTGTTTATTATAGCCTCATGCTTTTCTTACATGTAAATGCATCATGATTATGACCTTGTTTTTCTAAAACCATTGGTTAGTCAAATGATTGTGGATTAAAGATACTCTATAAATATTATCCATAGCATACATTTAATTTCATCATCAACCACAAACATCTCTTCAGACTTACCTACAAAGTATGAATTTACATTTCTTTCCAATGGCTTCTTCATCGCCTTTTCTGGCTACTATACTTTTGAGGCTTGTTCTCAGAATCTTATTTACAACTCTACTTCCTATGGCTACTTCCAATGAGCCACTGACAGATGTATTTGAGAATTGGATGGCTAACTTTGGTCGCGTCTATGCAAGCGATGCTGAAAAGTCGCTTCGCTTGGAGGTGTTCAACACCAACCTGCAATACATCGAGTCACCAAACAACCAACCCGGTCTTACGTACAAACTCGGTCTTAATAAGTTTGCTAATCTTACGAACTCGGAGTTTATAGCTAAGTATGTAGGCTACACTGTCACGTCCCGACGACAGGACTAACAACCCGCCACGGTCATTAGCGCAAGGCGATTAAATCATCAAATATAATCATTTACATACATACATTACCAATGACAAGTAAATGAGCCACAAGGCATGAGGAAATTTCTTTTCAAGTTACATAATTTACACGAAATAAACAAATCGACATAAACTCATTATGGTATAATAATTAACAAATGAAATACCATAGCAAATTTATTTGAAGTAAACAAATAACCTTCTCTGTGCCAAATCCCGCAAATATTCAAATTCTACATGTCGTTTCCGTATATTGTATTTTTTTTGTACCTGAAACCCACAAAGTAGAAAGATGAGAGATTGAATCTCTCAGTACGGTATTCAGTTCCAGTCGAGTTATTCCCAGATCCGACCAACTGAAACTAAAATAATACTGAGCACAAAAATATAGACTATAACAATAATCTAAGAGTCAAAGAAACTAGCTATAAACTATAATCCTTCAAGCAACATCAATAAAATATCACGTTGTGAAATGCTCATATACTATGTCAAAAGCAAAATGTTCTAGTAAAAGCAATTACTAGAATATGAGTTTATTGCATGGGCCAGAAAATGGCTTGTTGCATGGAGATAGCCATGCAACAAGCCCGAAAAGACTTGTTGCATGCGAATAGCCATGCAACTGTGCCCATGCAACAAGCTTCGATACAAATACTAAGTATTTGCATGGGCGCCCATGCAACAACTCTGTTCTGACTTGTTGCATGAGATTAGCCTTGCAACAACGGCCCATGCAACAACTTTCAGAGTTGGTCCCGTTTGGATTATTTGCATGGGGAGACAACGTGGGCCCCATCTGGTTATTTGCAAGGTAAGCGAACGGGGGTCCCACTTGACTATTTGCATGGCTAGGGAACGTGGGTCCTACATGACTATTTGCAAGGCTAACACACGTGGGTCCCACCTGACTATTTGCAAGGCTAACACACGTGGGTCCCACCTGACTATTTGCAAGGCTAACACACGAGGGTCCCACCTGACTATTTGCAAGGCTAGGGAATGTGGGTCCCACCTGACTATTAGCATGGGAAGACTGTTTGCGTTATTACATGGGTGATTATTTGCAAGGATATGAATTACATTTTTTGCATGCACTGCAGTTGTAATTATTTGCGTGGATGTACCCAAGGTAATAATAACAAGAAATGAGTGCAAATTAGCATGCTCTAATTCTACAATCCTCCCTCCCTGTACCAATCTGGTACGAGCCCAGTGTTGTTTTAAAATTCCCAGTACCCATTCAACAAGAATTACATAAATCACATTTGAGAAATTTATAGAAAGCAACTAATAAAGAAGAAAGCAACTAATAAACATTGACCAACATAGTATAATCGTCGTACATAGAACCAAAATTATAAAAATATTAAAACAACATTGATAATAAAAGACTTAGCTTGTAAATATATCCAAAATGTAACATCCCAAAGAAGCATTCACAAAATAAACTCAACCCCATGAGTTAACAAAGTATACTCAGAATATAACCAAAAAACTTTACCCTAAATATTGACATCCACACTAGACCTTTGGGGTTCACACCGAAGTTTGATTGCCCCACCAATCTGTCATTGCGGCCTCATTCTCTGCAATTTTTTGTCCAACCTAAGTACTCAGCAGTGCTTGGAATGACCCTTCCTGAAGTGGAGTGCATTTTATCTCATATTGGATTAATCCGTTTTGGCATGAATATTAAAGTGGAGTGCATTTTATCTCAGATTGGATTAACTCTCAAGTATTTAGAATAAAAAAATGCAAGCCCCTTTCTGATTTATAACTATAATTAAATAAATACAGGTCAAAAAGTAAGATTAAACCAGAATTAAATAAGACATAATAAAATTAATGATGCTGATGATATCATGATAGTAACAATAATAATAAAATTGATGTTACTCACTTCAAAGAATTCACTTAAAATCAAACTTGGTGAGTGAATTGATGCCCACAACTGTAACCAAATAATTAATTAGAACCATAGAAAGTGTTACGACTACCAGTTTCCATACAACCATAGAAAGTGTTACACCATGATGACCTCTAGGCTCTCAGTCACAGCAAAGGAATGAAAAAGAATGAAACTCAAGCATCCTAGAAAGATCATAGCCTGCCCAACCAGAAAAATTCAGGCCCAAACTAAGGTACCGGTACAGTACTGGTACCAATTCACAGAGTACTGCCTTTGGAGAAAACTTCATCAACTTCTAAAAACTTTGCATAGACTCACCTGTTGTGAGATAACAGAAGTAAAAGAACCAGCAATGCTCATCAAACCATAAGCAATCATCTCTTTATTCCCATCGATTTGTTCATCTTTCAATATTGCCAGACTCCTCCCAACTGCTATACCTTCCTGAAATATTGACAGCATTACTGTTACCATTTTATAAAAAAAAATATGTTTTACATATTCAAGGAGTATAATATAAAATTAAATTCAGAAAAAAAAGGTTCTTACTGCTAAAGCTAAGAATCCAGATAGCACACCGGCTTTTAAAGCAACGCTTAAATGTTTACCTTGAAATGTTAAATGCCCTATAGAAATTGGGTTTAGCCTTTTCTTCAACTCACCAACCTGTCAAACAATAAATTTAAATTTATGATAAATTTTAATTAATGTAATTAGGTCATACTAAAATAACACCAACTGGTAAAATGCATATGCCAAGCACATGCCAAGCACAAAACTTTGCCATTTCCACTGAGAAAAGATAAATTTAACCATAAATTACTACTGCTAGTACAGTTACTAATTTGAAACTGATACAAGGTTTCAACCAAATATAACAGGAAAATTTGGGTTTTAATCAAATTGAACAAATTAGAGCAACACGAAGGTACAACCTAAATGTGCTTAGCAAGACCATTACGATTTCAAATTTGCTTCTCTAGAAAGCTAATTCTGGTCTAGAAATAAGAAATAATCCAAATCAGGGGCGTTCTACGAACAAATTTGATCTAGGGTTTACAATTCGGGCTCTCTAAGGGTTCAAAAATGTAGAAATCTGAACTAAAAATCTGAACTAGAAATGTATTAGTAATAGAATCATATAAGATTTTCTATTAATTCTCTTCCTGACTTAGGGTAAGAGGAATGAAAACAAAACTTCATTCCTTTCTAACCAAAGGCATCACAGCATAGCCCACCCCCCTAATAATCAAATTAATAGACGTAATCAATGGAACTAAAAGACCAACCCACATTGTTTAAAGGCTGGTAACTATTTTCAAATGTCCTGTGACAAAATCTCAAATCAGTTTTATAGAGATGAATTGCAGTTAATAGGTCCAGGGTCCAGTACCAGGTCCAGTATAGAGATGAATTGCAGTTAAAAGTAAAAAATGAAATTCATTATTTATAGCAAGCCAGTATTTGAGGTTGCATGAATTGGAGGCCAGATTGTGACCTGATAATTCCATAAAATGCCTATTAAAATGTAAAACCTAAATGATATACAACACAAATTGATCAGGTTATAACTTGTAAGTTGATTGAGGTACTGATCTTAAAACGAACTATTACAAGTTTTGCTCCAAATGAAAAACCTCATATTGTTAGCTACGAAGCATAGAAGAGAACCTGTCTCCTTTGAAATAGAAAAAAAAGGCAACAATGAGGAAGAGAATAAGAGTCACCATGGCAAACATGTAGTTTCGCCGGATCGCTGAGCTTTGCTTGGAGATCGGCCGACGACATTTGACAGGAATTGGAGCGGATACGGTAAAACTCTAGAAAAAAATAGAAGAGTTCGGAAGAGGAGGCGACAGTGACGAACGGCTTGAGGGAGACACCGATCTAGGGTACTCTCCAATGTTTGGGAAGAGGAGACGCCGTCGCCATTTAGGGATTCAGTTTGGTGGGCTAAGACGGGGAGGGTTTGGTGAGAGCGGCAATAGAAAAAATTAGGAGGGAACATCGAAAGTGAGTAGAATTGAGGGCGATGTCGTGACCTAAAAGGGCAGAGGGCGCAATGCTCTCCGCATGCGATGGGAGAGTAAAAAAATTTCGTTAAGTACATATTTTAACAGAGCAGCTTTAGTTTCATGCAGTGTGTTAAATATATTGGACACCCTTTAAATTATATAGGCTATGTGCTGCATGAAATCAAAATTGCTCTGCTAATAAAATCGACATAAATTTCACAGCTCTGTGAGGGAAAATTGAGAAGGAGATGTAAATAAATTTCACTCGTTCGTTTAAAAGTAATTAACTATAGTTTAGTTTATTTAAGAATACAAATTTTTGCATTATGTAAATTTTGTAATATGTTTAATAATTATGTTTATTTATTTTAATTGAATTTTTATATGTAATAAGTTGAGTGATCTTTTATAAAATAATATTTTTAAAACTTATTATAGAATAAATTGAATGTTTATATGTTTATTTTTGAAAACTTACTATAAAATAAATTGACCGTTCAACACGTGCCATTAAAATGAGAAGGAATGAAATAAATCGCCTCTAAATTGACTCTGTGAAGGAAAAATGAGAAGGATTGAAATAAATTTCATTTGAAAACTTTATTATGGTTTAATTTACATAAGAATGGAAAGTTGTACCATATTTAATTTTGTTAGATATTTAATATTTTTTAGTTAACCGTGGCATTGGTAAAAAATTAGTTGTAATATTTTTATGAAAAAAATACTATTTATTATAAATGGTTAGTAACTTACGTGATTTAGTGAAATTTAGACAATTAACGAAAATTTGTGAATTTAAATTTATCAAAAATAAATAAATTTCAAACAAAATAAATGAAATTAACACGGTAATGAATGGAAGAACATATTTATGAATTACTAAATTATTTGTACAAAAAAATTTATATAGCATAATATGCTTGTTGCATCAATAACTCACATCCTTCAAGTATCAACATAGAACATGAACTCTCGTAGTGTGAGTCAACGAAGATCCACAAGTATACATTGCCCGATGGTCGATCGGAACCGTTCAAATTGAAGAGTATCATATTCATTTTATTGTATATAAGTTTGATGAAATTTTATGTTCATTTACCTATCCATCAAGCCGACGGAATATACAAACATCGTAGAGCCACAACATTTCACGTTGGATCGAAGCTTCGACATATCGAAACTTCAATTTTTTTTTGTTAGTTACGTTCAATGTTTTCCCTTGATCATTTGAAAACTAATTTGGAATTATTTCATTGCAAATCGACCGTTGATTACTCATACGAAAATGAACGGTCCATAATTGTTAGCTCAATTTTAATGGACAAATATTGATGAAATTATATGAAATTGACAATTACAAACATTATTTGGTCACAAGGTATGTATAAATGTAGAAAGTATTTTTTTAGGAATTTATTCATATTATTTGTTGTACAAAAACCACTAATTTCATCAACTATTGACATGAGCCGTGTGATACATGATGAAGGGTCATGATTACCAATGGATGTCTCCATTACAGGGGCTGTGGGCAAGAGTCCATTTCGCTGAGGTAACATACTATTTCTGTTTAGATCCGCCCTAGATGAAATCACCTGGATCCTTTAATAACCGTGCTAATTTTGATCACACGGCCCTGATCTAAACATAAATATTATGTTACCTCAGGTGATATAAAATCGAAGGTATGTGTATCTATGGTAAATGCTCTCTGGGACTTAGAGAGAGATCCTCCCTTTTTTGGCTGCCGCCAAACATTTTGGACTCCCTCCAATTTTTTAGGCTTCCCTCCAATTTTTTTGTGAACTTCCCTCCACAATTTTTTTGGCCCAAATAATTGGTTTCCTCGTTCCCTCTTTGAAGAATTTGTATCTTCTTCTTAAAAACAAAAAACAAAAAATACTGATAAAAAAAAATATGGTTGTGGGGAGATGTAAACCGACTTTTTACAAGCTGCTGGCACCATGGCCACACCCTGTTGCCTCTATCCTAGCCTCAACCTCCATCTTCTAAAGTAAGTATTTCAGTTATGGGTTTTCAATTGATCTCTCTCTATGGAGATAAGATCTTCAAAAGTGAACTAATAGTGGACACCCACCACCTGTTCGACAATTTGCTTCAAATAAGTTCTCTCTGTATAAAGTTATCTTTTTGTAAGCGTTTGATAGTGAAGTGATCTCATTTCTCCTCTCCCGATTTTATACTGGTTTCTCTAGCTTGATGTGGACAAAAGGTTACATTGTTGTTATATACAGTGGGGGTTTGCCTTGTAAGATTCGTTGGATTTAAAAATGGTGAAGGGGGTTAGAGCACTGAATTGAACAAATGGAATGCTCTCATAGTGTTTGATGAAATGTCCAAATCAAGTTCAATGTTTGTAAGGGCATATCCACTTAAAAGTGTTTCTCTTAACAAGTTTTATCTTGTTATTGGATTGTCATGGCAGGGATTCTCATATTGATCAAATTAACCTTCAACAATAGAGCAAGAGATCGCTTCAACTAATTCGACCTCTGTCCCAGAGTCCTCTTGTGTTGATCGCTTCAACTCGCCTAATCTAGTATGATCTTGAATTGAATATACATTCCCGGCTTTGATCCCGAATTTGATTCTAAATTGAATTTTTTAGGTTGTTGTTTGGATATGCATTCCCTTGTAAAAATATTTTTGGCAGCATGCACTGGTACCGGTCAGTACACTTGTATTTGCCCCCGTCAGAGAGACTAGTTTCAATTTTGTAAGGTCATACTGTCAAAGTGTGTGTGGTGGGAGTGTTGGGTTGGCCGGGCCGAGATGGATCAGAATAGACACGCAACGGCAGCTGCCAATGCGGCTGTTGCTGCAGCACAAGAAGGCCGGACACAAGTAGAAAAGAATGAATTGTGTGCCATTTGCTCTGTGAAATGAACGCCTGATATCTGGGGTAAGAAATTCAATGATGAACTACGAGAATCACTCAAGGTATTACTGTTGAACTAAACTAGGATTCATTTCTGCATTTTCTGTAATTGCAGATGTAGGTTTCCTTACCTACATATATACCCAAATTGCCTTTTATACAAGGTGAGAGTATGACCAAATTACTGGTAAATTTTTCAAGGAAAAACTTTCAAATTGATAAAGCAAAGTTGATGGGCTGACATCTATATTTGGCTTTTCATGTCAAACCATGGTTGCTTTTAAATATGCTACTGGCTTGCTAACTGAATTTTCTGGTTTTTGCCTTTTTTTAGCACAATGCAAGAGGCATACTTTCTATGGCATACTTTATATTGGTGCTCTCGCTCTCCAGTCTCCATCTGCTCTCTCGCTCCGTGACTCCGTCGCTCTCCAGTCTCCATCTTCTCTCATGTGCTCTCTCTCTCTCTCTCTGAGAAAGTATGACCTTAAGCTTTTCCCCATAATCGTCAAACAACTGTTCAGGTGTCATTGGTGTAGCCGTATGATAGAACCAAATTGTTTGCCTTGGTGCCTCTTTGTCTATTTTTCATGTTGAATTGTATCCCAAATGAGTGCTAGATATAGTCAAGTCATTGAATTAGGCAAATTGACGAGGTAAGTGTGAAATTGATGGTCATAACTTGTGATTTTTATTATGGCTAGAATAATTAAAGTAGGTATTAAAAGTACAAAAATGCAATTTCTCTTTTGTTGCCTCCTTCTTGCCTTTTTCTCTTTTAAGTGCTCTCTTTAATTTTTTTTTTTTTGTAAAATGATTAATAGCAAAGATACGAGAGTAGAAGCTTGACAGCTCCACTTGTATCTAACCTATTTAATTGTTTTACTTAAAAGAATTAAAGAGCAGTAAAATGGTGATAAATGAAAATGAAATATAGAGACTGGTAAGGTAGAAGCTTCACAGCTCCCTGCCATATCCTCTTTAATGGGCCTATATTGCATATTGAGGATATTTAATTTCCTTGAACAAAGATCTGTCATGTGTACTAGATTACACAATACAAGGAAATTAAATGGACTAGTATGTAAATAGTGAGAGACAAAAGGGTTCAAAGTGTAAATAGACAACAAATCAAACTTGCTCCATGTCATTTACATCTTTAATCTCATGATGTCTTGATGATTTGTCCCTTGATGAAAGAATACTTAAATCATGATTTTAACAAAATCAGGGACCTCCTTGCATAAATTCAAGTTTTAATAACCTCTTTGATATTCGAATATGTTGCTTATGTGATTTTTGGAGCTTTGGACTTCTTTCATTTCACTTCTGGTACGGTACCAAATCCAAACTCAGCAAGTGTTGCTGGTACAAGAAAGCATTCAAAAAACGAGAAATTGACCTGTTCTGGTCAACAGTCAGTGCAGACTGGTACAGGACCAAAATGCAAAATAAACTATACTGGTAAATAAAGGACTTCAAAACAATCAATTTAGAGCCAAAATTTACATTTTTAGCATTTTTTATGAATTTTATACGATTTTGCAAAGTTCAGCTTTTCAAATTTTGATACTTTGTCTTTTCCCTTTTCTTTTCTGCTGCTGGTGCATAGGAACCATGGTATTAAACCACCGTACCAGTACACTGTAGATCATGCGTAATGTAACCAAATAAATCATGCATGAAGTACACATCACAAGGGACATTTCTATATAAAAAAAATCAAAATTCCATGTAGCCAATTGCTCACAATTTCATGTTTTCTTTATTATTAATGGAATATATGTTACATGTGTTTATTTGAATTTAGTTTGATGAAGGGCCTATAGCATTAATTGACGAGGAGTTGGACATGGACCAAGGTGAGGATGAATTTGGTTTCTAGACCCTCGATGCTTCTGATCAAGAGTTTTAATATTGTTGAATCAATAGTTGTATGTGTCTTGTGTAACAAAGTTTGTACAATTATTTTTGTTTCTAAATGCAATTTTTTTTGTTATTTAAGTAATGAATTCTTATATACTGCTATTATTCATGTTGTTGTGATTTATAATAAAAATCATCATTAAAAGAAGATGTCAAATAAACAGAAATGAATGTCTCCAGAAAGTAAACAATTGCATGGGCAGGAATTAAATTAGTTGCATGGGCAATCTCATGCAATTAATGAGAACTGTCAGTCTAGGTTATTTGCATGGGCATGTAGTGGATTATTTGCATGTACCTTTAATAAAATATAATATAAAGAGGGGATTAAGTAGTTGCATGGGCATGGGGTTAAGTAGTTGCATGGACCTTTAATAAAATATAATATCTACCATGTGGTTAAGTAGTTGCATGGGCATAAGGTTGAGTTGTTGCATGGACCTCCGATTAATTATAATATCTGACCTTCAAAATGTATTTGCATGGGGAGATAGAAAACAGTTGCATGGTTGTACATTACACATTTACATGGGATACATGTTGCATGGGTTTTTTGTCTTGCAACAAGTTTTACGAATTCAGAAATGTTATTTCTTTTGCATGGGCCGTCCCTACCATGCGACAAACTAGTGCTGCCCATGCAATAAACTCATATTCTAGTAGTGAATAGGCAAAACTACAAAAACAAATCATCAATAATCACAACAAAATAACATAACAACAAGTTAACCATATGCAATGCTTACATATCAACACAATGCACAAATGCTCATGCATAGGAATTTTTAGAAATTCATTTCAATTCTACTTGTGCAACCTCATTGTTCACGTATGCGTTATTTCTCAATTAATCATGTCGAAAGCAATTCAGTTTATGCACAACAGTTCATATTTACTAAGGTAGGGGTAATACCATATATAGTATGATGGGGCGCTCCATGCCTTGATCATGCGCTACACATAACAGCGCCTACATGATCCGATTGCGTGCTACACATTACACAGCGCCTACGCGATCGACTGAAACTTATATTTGGTTTTAAGTCATGCGCTACACATAACAATGCCTATATGACCTCAATCACGCGCTACACATAACAGCGCCTATGTGACCGGCATATTTCAGAATTGAGTTCAAGCATGTGCTACACATAACGGCGCCTACATGCTTGAAGAATTGCCCACCATACTAACCGTTTTGGCCTATATTTTATGAATGCAACATTATATCAAAGTTCATTAAGTTCTGACATAGTTCATTTACAACAACACAATCACGCGCTACACATAACAGCGCCTACGTGATCATTCCACTCTAGAATTGAGATTCAAGCATGCGCTACACATAATATATAGCACCTACATGCTTGAAGACTATTCATTATTTTTAACCATTTCGGTCCACAATCAACAGTACATCAAAATTAATCAATTTCAGCAAGTTGTCTAAATTCCAGCTCAATTCATTACAACAATCTGATGATTATTGTCAGGTTCGGATCTAGCACTTAAAATTCGTTAATTCCCAGCACCTAATACAATATGATGCAAACCAAACACTTCAAATCATATCACATTTCAGTTTCAGATAATTGCACTCAAGCTTCTTATGATATCTCATTCATTCATGTAATATATTGCAATTCCAAACCAATTTTAAGAATTCAGCAAGCTAACTAGCAACTTAGCAAAAGAACAAGCAGCATCAAGCATGCAAGGAAATCGAATGCATATGACTAATACTTAAGCGCTACGAGTACTACAAGTACAGTAAAGCAAACAACAACCTATAAGTACATATGTAAATTATCAGAGTTGTTACTTCAAAGTTCCTTAAAATTCAATGCACTTCATATATATCAATTTCAATATTAATTAAAAACTAAATATGTAAGACAAATCTTGTTTAATTTCAGAAATCATTATATGGAAATACGATCTTGCCTCATGTGAAATCTATGCTTTTATGTCATGCAATTAGAAACCATAACAAAGTAATTAACTATTGCTTACTGCAATTACAAGGCCTACATATATAATATTTCCCACTATACATACGGTTTATCATTCATTTAATGGGGCTAATGTCTAAATGGTTCTTGCATTCATGCGTAAAGCATTTTCTTCAAAAATAAATTCCAAATCATACTTTAATCATGTTCAGAACTATTATGATAATATGTGGTCAATATTTCACATGCTAAGTCACATAATGTATGCCATGCAAATATGCCCCATAACTAATTAGATAAATCAACAACTATAAGCAAGCCACACGCAAGCAAATAATAGTTCTAAAGAAAACAACAGTAAGCAGCAACAAACAAGTAAAGAAACCGGCAACTAAACATTATACAATAAAATCAGTTGAAGGTAGCTGAGAATAACTCAAAATCCGGACCTTAGCAATGTTGGGCATGACGTGGCTCGAGGTCAAGTTTAGGGTTGTAAATGAGCCGAGTTTGAGCGAGTTACCTCCAACTCGAACTCAGCTCATTAAATAAATGGGTGAGTCAACTCGAGTTGGGATGGTAATAACGAGTTGTAGAGCCAACTCGAACTCAGCTCGTTATCAACTCGAGTTGGCTCACAATAACTCTTTTATAATTCGTTTAACCAGTTAATTATATACTACTTGTAAAAGAATTTATCAGTATCTAGCAATTTTTCATACAGCAATAGTACATAAGCACCAACAATTTTTCATACAGCAACTTAGTACATAAGTACTAGCAATTTTTCATATAGCAGCTTAACAAAAACAATTTCTGAGATTTATTGTAACCAATTCTATGTAACTGAAGTTATAAAAGAGCGAGTTGAGGTAAGCTCAAACTCAGCTCATTTATTAAACGAGTCAGCCAACTCGAGTTGGAACTGACTCGAGTTGTAAATGATCGAGTTAAAGCGAGCTATAAATGAGCGAGTTACGAGTTTGAGCAATTTTGCCCAGCCCTAGTCAAGTTCATCATTCTACATGCATGTCAAGTAGGTGGTCTATTCGATTCAGATTTCTCGAATCCATGCCTATGTCTTAGAAATTATGAGTAGAAATCAATAACTCGTCACATGCGTTTTATCAGATTTTAGAAATTAATATGAAACTTATTCACGAAATTATTTATTATTATTATTATTTGCTTCAATAACAATCCAAACCTATGATCAGAAATAATTCATTTCTTTATTCTCTTTTAGGTGGAATTTGCCTTTAATTAAAATTGCATACTAAAAGCCCCTAAAATTATGAAATTGTACCAAAACTTGAAGCAAATTACTATAACTCATGGAAACATGAAGGAATCTAAGTATTGACATACTCAACAAAACAAAATAATGTTTCCTCTTAATGGTTTCAATTAATTCCAAATGACTCAATATACATTCAATTTAAGAAATAAACTCATCTCTAAACTTTTTTTTTTGGTTCTTACATGGCCGTAGGCCTACATGAGTTCTTCCAGCTGAAAAACTGGTGCTCTGCTACCACTAGTGTCCCACCCATACATTCTTCCCTGTTTTGCTAGTCTATGCACTATAAGGAGGTTTGGATGATCTCGTATGCAATGCACTGTAACAAGGCTGTTTGCTTCTCCTGCTTGCATTGACCAAGCTTCTCAAATGTGCTCGTATGATCTCCAGTCTTGTATCGCTGGTATTGTGCTAGTTAAGGATGCCACTGTTTCTTTGGAGTCTGAGAATACCGTTCCAATCCCATTCGCTTTTGCCACCAGCAATTTATAACCCTCCAAAACTGCCCTGGCTTCTGCTTGAGCCGGGTTGATCACCTTTACTACCATGGAGAGCCAGTGAACAACCACTCCGTTATGCAATAGACACACCCCGATTCCCGCCCAACCTCCCGGCACCCAAGACCCATCCACATAGCAAGTTAGGGGATGTACCTCATGATTATTCTCACGATCTTCACTGTGGCCAGTAGGCGGATGGTGTGTCAGTGCCATTCCACTTGCCAGCCTTCTCATTTTGCACGATTCCACCTCTCTTTGGCAGTACGCCCTGTATGGCTCTACTGTTTGCTTTTTTCTAGCATGCACGTCCTCATTCCTTAGGTGCCAAACCCCCCATGTCGTGCAAACAAATGAGCACATATCAACTTCTGACAGTGATTGAGACATGGCTATTATGGTATGTTTAAAACCATCTTTTAGTGTGTCTGTTCTCAACGGCAGAGCTGAAACCAGCCATGCCCTTTTCGCAAAATTGCAGTGAAACAAAGCGTGCATGATCGATTCCGGCATTGTTTTGCAGATGGGGCACATTGGAGAGAGTTGCCGAATCCTTATTGATAAAACAGCTCTGACAGGAAGGGTATCATGCACACATCTCTAAATAAAAATTTTCAACTTTGGGGATAGCTTGGTACCAGACCATACTCATTCCCAAAACTTTCTATCAATCATATCACCTCGGTGACCCATATCGCCTCTTACTAGCTGATAAGCCTTCTTGACCAAAAAGCACTCATTTTTTGCAAATGTAAAGAGTAGGGTGTCAGAGGCCGGACTCGGTACTGGCCTGATTGTGTCTAAGGTAGCTATTTGGAGTGCCCGGGCATAACCAAATTCTCTCTGTAGTTTTTCAAAATTCCACTGGCGGTTAATTGGATGAAGGAGTGCCGATACCTTTGCATTTCTCTGCTGCGCCGTGAGTGCCCGGTGCTATTGCCAGCCCGGAGCCCATGGTTGAGAGTAGATTGGTATGCTCTCCCCATTCCCTATCTTCCACACAATATGAAGCTCTAGTAGAGGACACAGTGTCATGATTTGCTTCCATAATTTTGAACACCTACTCCTTTGGATTGACCAGAGGGCACCTCTAGGAAAATATTTGGCTTGCATATCCTGTACCCACTGGGCATCCGAGCCCTGAGCAAGCTTCCAAATAGCTTTTAGAACCAGAGCCCTATTCATATCCCCCAAATTGCGCAGTCCCAGCCCCCATCCCCTTAGGCACAGTAACCGTATCCCAAGCTACATAAGCCAAGCTTCTTTTGTCATGCCGCCCACCCCAGTAAAAATTCCTTGCTATTGTCGTTAATTTTGTGATGACCCTTTTCGGAATTAGGATGGTACCCATAGCATAAATGGGCAAGCTGTCAAGGAACGGACTTAATGAGCACCAATCTGCCCGCATGCGAGAGAAAATTGGACTTCTAGTGGTTGAGCCTTTTTTCACACCTCTCTATTAGGTAATCAAAAGCTTTATCGCCTTCGACAGTGATTGGACAGCCGAGGTATTTCTCCTCCGGGTTAGCTTCACAGACTTGAAGCCTTTGCATGAGAATTTGTCTGCTTTGAGGTGATGCATTAGCCGAGAACCACACCTTCGATTTCTGCTGATTTATAACGAGCCCTGACAGAAAAGAGAAATGGTTAAGGGTAGAGAGAAGGGTTTGTACCTCCGTTGTCGTAAGTTTCCCCATCAGAAGGAGATCATCGACGAAAAGAGAGCATGTCAGTGGGTTCGCATATCTGGCCAATTTCAGGCCTCCTAGAGTTCCTGATTTGAGGTTTCGGGTGAAAATTCAGGCTAGCGGGTCCATAGCAATTATGAACAGGTAGGGCGACATAGCGCACCCCTGTCGCAGACCTCTCGATGGAAGGAAGAAACCATCCCCAGTCCCATTAAACAAAATAGTGAATCTTGCCGATTTAACACAAGCCTCTATCCATTGATAAAAGAGAGGAGGAAACACGTAAAAGGGGAGGAGATGGAACATGAAACTCCAGTTTAGCTGATCAAAAGCTTTTGCCAAGTCGGCCTTTAGAACGAATTGCTGATCCTCGCTAAAAGGGTTTTTGAAGCTATAAATGATTTCCCTCAGCAATATTACATTTTCTGCGATCTCTCTTCCTGGTATAAATGCCGTCTAAGCGTTCGAGATGATTTTACTCATGAGAGGCTGCATTCTCTTCGCCAAGATTTTCAAGATAATCTTATATACCAAATTACAAACACTAATTGGCCGGAAGTCGGTTACTTTAGAAGGAGAATCAACTTTCAGAATAAGTACCAAGTTAGAGTGTGCAACTGATTGTGGCATGGTGGCTGTTTGGAAAAATCTCTGGACCTCAGCAGTAATAATTAGGCCGAAGGAGCTCCACTGTTGCTGCACCAGGCCCGCATTCATGCCATCAGGCCCGGGTGCTTTAGTTAGGCCTAACGCATTGACGGCCCAGAAAATTTCAGCTTCCGTCGGGCTATTATCAAGATCTGCCTGAGCATGCTGCGGAATTTTCTCAATTTCACCCTCTATTTCTTCTGTGAATTCCTACAGCTCAATTTGCTGAACCAGAGGGTCTGCTGCATAAATTTGCCTGTAATGCGCGACAAACTGTTTCCTTATTTCATCTTTCTTTACTAGCCACTCCCCTTCATCATTTTGAATTGCCTGTATCAGATTCCTCCTTCTTCGGACCATTGCCGTCATATGGAAAAACCGAGTGTTTTGATCTCCCATTAGATCCCAATTCAATCTTGAACGCTGCAGCCAAAAAGCTTCCTGCGCTGTTAGGAACAGTCGATGCTGATTCTGCAAAAAATCCATTCTTTGGCGCATAAGATCTGTTTGAGGCTTATTTATCAACACTGCCATTTCCTTTTCCACCAATAATACCTCATGATTCGGGTCTTTCCCGCCTTCACTCCATTCCTTTATCTCCTTTTTAAAAGAGACACACAGTTCATCCCACATTTGGTGCCGATTCTGTCCGCACGGGCACACACATATCCGAATCATGGTGAGCCGACCACCATTTTTCCACTCGAAAAGCCCTAATTTTCCTTTTAGGCTCTGGTTCAGTGTGCAATCACTACTACAGAAATGGTCATTGTACACGGCACATTGCACACAGATTTGGCAATTTTATATAAAAACCGTGTAGAAGTTGTAATTTTTTGGATGCCTGAAATATCTGTATTGTTTCTACACGGATATTTACGAAAGAAGAAGTGTAGAAAGACGTGAGAGAGCTACATGGACGTTTACCAGGAACTGTACACGGCTTATTGTTTAAATATCCGTGGAGAAAGCCTTGAGAGAGCTACACGGATTCTTAATTAAAGAACCGTGAAGATAGGCAAGAATTGTACACGGATAAATGTTTAAATGACCGTGTAGATAACCTGTAGGAGCTACACGGATGTTTAATAAAGAGCCGTGTAGAAATGTCGAATTTGTACACGGTTTTTTGTTTAAATGACAGAGTAGAAAGCCTTGAGCGAGCTACACGGACGTTTAATAAAGAGCTGTGTAGAAATGATATTTTAGGTTTTTTGTTATATAAAAGGCCTTCTCCCCAGCGCCGTTTTGATCAATTTATACTCTCCCCTCTCACAGTTAACAATTGGGTTGAGATGTAGGTTTATCAATTGTTTCAGATCGCAAAATTAGATCGATATGAGCTACTGTTTTGGGAGCTCACAGATGAGCGATCCGATATAATTGATAACCTACATCTCGAATTCCCATGCGAAGTGCTTAATTTCCCCAATTTTTTCGAGATGTTATAACTGGAGGCCGGATCTGAGATATTGAAAGTTAATTTGTATTTCTCCTCTATATCTTGCTAAGGTGTTTAGTTTAGGACATATAACCAAAAGGCTACTTAGATTAATGTAACTAGTAGTCCTTACTTTGGTTACATTAACCTAGCTAGGTAGTCTTTTGGTTAGTTCCTTGCATGTCCTAACTAATTCGGGCAAGCAAGATCCAGAGGAGAAATTATCTCTATTCCGATCAATTTTACTGGACAAAGAGTTGGCCGGTAAGAGTTGGGTGAAAGACCTTCAGAAAGAGGTGAATGTGACCCCGATGAAGAGGTGAATGTGACCTTCAGAGCCGGGTGAAGAGTCGAATGAAGTCGGAGATCATCCGACTCTTCATTCGTCTCTTCATCCGGCTCTGAAGGTCCTTCATCGACCTCTTCCATTTTTTTTGAAGGTCCTTCATCTAACTTTTAACTCAACTCTTTAGTAAAACATATCTTCATATCACCCCTCTGTAAACCCTACCGGCACCAAAAGGAAAGAACCACCCTATTCTAGTCCTTAATGGAAATGTTTAGTTTACAATATGACTTTTTATTCCAACTTTTGTAATGCTTTAATTTTGTATAATTTAGGGTACATGAATTTTTAGTTTAAATTGCTATGTTTTGTAACTCTGGATTTTAAATGTCTTCCTCTGTTTAGGAAATTGTTTGTTTTGCTATCTGAAAAACATAGGGAAAAAAACTAGTTGACAGCCAAAAAAAAAAAAAACAAAAACAATGCTACACGGACGTTTAATAAAGAGCCGTGTAGAAACGAGAAATAGTACACGGATTTTTGTTTAATTAACAGTGTAGAAAAATAATTTACACGGCTGTTTATATAAAAGTCTGTGTGTCTTTCTACACGGATTTATAGCTAAATATCCGTGAAAACAAAGATACTTGCTCGAAATAATGGAAGGCTAAACCAAAAAAAATAAAACAAAAATTAGGAAAAAAAAAAGAATTCTAAATGTCCGTGAAGAAAGTTTATCTTTTATATTACACACGGCTGTTTATATAAATGTCCGTGTAGAAAGGTTATCTTTTATAAACGGCTACCTATATAAAAGTCCATGTAGCTCTCGTAATGTTTTTTTTACACGGATTTATAGATTATCATCCGTGTAGAAAGGTTATTTTAGGGTTTGGAACTATATAAAAGGCCTTCTTCCGGCGCCGTTTTGATCAATTAATACTTCTCTCTCTCTCTCTGTATTGAATTGGTCTGATTTCTGCGCACAAGGAACGAGGCCGGATCTGAGATCTAGCTTGGAAGTTAATTCGCATTCTCCTCTCTATTGCCAAGGTTAGTCATACATATATATATTTCCCTCTTCTTTATCTAATTTTCTGTTACTGATTAATATTGCTTAATTATTTCTGTCAATTATTATTTAATGCATGCGTGCTTGATTTGTTAAGATAATGTAAATAATTAGTGTATTGTGGTCCAATAACCGACCTACTGATGCTTTTAGGTCCATGCCCGTTCAAAATTAATCCAATAGGGATTAATTTTGGATAGTCCCCCGTTTGGGACTGCTCTTTGAATATTGTGTCTCATTTAGGATGTGAACACGTATTAGCGGGATTTAATTAGTATTTGAGAAAAGTTCGACAGTATTTCTCCTTATTGCTCCTACGAGTATGTGGTTTTTACGCATACTTGGGGAGTTAAGGAGAAATGCTGCCGAATTTTTCTCAAATACTAATTAAATCCTGCTAATATGTGTTCACATATGAGGCATAATATTCAAAGAGTGGGTTAGGATTGTAAACCGGCCCTTTATAAGCCAAGAATTTGGAACAATATATATGCTGACCACCATATATGTTTAATTGGAACTTTTTTTTTTTACTTTAATTTACAGATGGATCGAAGTTGGATGTACGAATTGCGACGTGATAGTGTAGAATACTTGGCTCGCGTTGATGAGTTCCTAAAATTTGCTGAGAGTTATAGAGTGGACACAAAAGATAATGACATCTTGTGTCCTTGTAGAGATTGTAAAAATTTTATAAGATTTTGGGATTCGGAAGAAATTAGAGCTCATTTGATTTGTCGGGGATTTAAGAAAAAATATACATGTTGGTTTATGCATGGTGAGAAAATTGGGGAATGTAGTGGAACCAATAGAAATTTTGTTTTGGACGAGAATGATGATAATGTAGAAACTGTTGATAATTTTGAATTTGAATGCAACGATGATTTTGAGAATGTCGAAAATTTCGATAATGCTGGGCTTGATTGCAACGAGGATGATGAGGTGGAGATTGATAAAAATGCAGAATACAATTTTACTGAGAATCTAGAGGACATGTTACGTGATGTGGAAGATGAAATTAGTGATAAAAATTTAAAAAAATTTCAGTATCTGTCTAATGAATCTAAAAAGCCGTTATACCCCGGGTGTACCAAATTTACAAAACTATTAGCTGTGTTGAAATTATTGAACTTAAAAGCAGACAACGGTTGGAGCGATAAGAGTTTCACGTCCTTATTAAAGCTTTTACGAGAGATGCTCCCAGATAACAACGAGTTGCCATGTACAATATATCAGGCGAAGAAGTTGATCTGTCCAATGGGTTTGAAGATTGAAAAAATACATGCATGTTCGAATGATTGTGTATTGTACCGTGGCGAGTACGAGGCCATGCATGTTTGTCCTAAATGCGGTGTTTCACGGTATAAACGCAAGGACCAGGACACTGACGATTGTGATGGAGGAAAAAAGGCAAGGCCTCCGGCTAAGGCGGTGTGGTATTTCCTGATAATACCGAGATTCAGACAGTTATTTGCAAATCCCAAAGATGCGAAATTGTTGCGTTGGCATGAAGAAGAGCGCAAAAGAGATGGTAAACTAAGACACCCTGCTGATTCAATTCAATGGAGAAACATTGATAGACATTTCGAAGGATTTGGTGGCGAATCACGAAACCTTAAGTTAGGGGTGAGCACAGACGGAATGAGTCCGTTTGGAAGCATGAGCAGTCAGCACAGCACTTGGCCAGTTCTTATATGCATCTACAATCTTCCTCCTTGGTTGTGCATGAAACGCAGGTACATAATGATGTCATTACTAATCCAAGGACCCAGACAACCCGGAAATGACATAGATGTGTATCTCGCACCATTAATTGAGGACCTCCAAAAATTGTGGCGTGATGGCGTCCCGGTCTGGGATGCGTACGGCAAAGAGCAATTTAATTTGCGGGCCATGGTATTCTGCACCATAAATGATTTCCCCGCGTACGGTAATTTATCGGGTTACACTTGTAAAGGAGCAAAGGCGTGCCCCATCTGTGAAGATGACACGCAGGTGCTGAGGTTGAAAAATTGTAAAAAGAATGTTTTTATGGGGCACCGTAGGTTTCTTCCTGTTAATCACCCATACCGTAAGAAGAAGAAGGTATTCAACGGGAAAATTGAGCTTGGAGTGGCACGTCGTCCGTTAGATGGGAAGAATGTCTTCATGCGGGTTAAACACCTTGCTGTTGTTTTTGGAAAACGTGCCAAAAAACCACCGAAAGATATTTGGAAAAAGAAGTCCATATTTTGGGAGCTACCATACTGGGAATATTTAGAAGTGAGACATTGCCTAGATGTCATGCATCTTGAAAAAAATATCTGTGACAGTTTGATTGGCACATTATTGAACATTTCGGGGAAGACGAAAGACGGTCTTAAAGTTCGAGAAGACATGAAATTAATGGGAATACGACCCGAGCTTGCACCGCAGGATAAAGGGAAGCAAAAGGCATACCTCCCCCCTGCAATGTGCACAATGTCGAAGATCGAGAAAACGAGCTTTTGTAAGTGCCTTCATAGTATTAAAGTCCCATCAGGGTATTCTTCGAATATTAAGAAGCTGGTGTCGATGAAGGACCTGAAATTGATTGGTCCGAAATCCCACGACTGTCATGTTTTTTCTTCAATGCAATTAATTCCAAAGTGATAGACCCGCTCAAATTGGACGCTTTGCAGAAGGAGGTCGTCGTTACCCTTTGCCATCTTGAGATGTATTTTCCGCCATCTTTTTTTGATGTTATGGTTCACCTTGTTGTTCATCTCGTGAGGGAAATTCAGATATGTGGTCCCGCGTTCCTGCGGTATATGTATCCATTCGAGAGTTTCATGGGTATTTTGAAAAGTTACGTAAGGAACCGACATCGTTCCGAAGGTAGCATTGTGGAGGGATATTCCACAGAAGAGGTAATTGAGTTTTGCACCAACTACATGACCAGTGTGGGTCCTATTGGCGTTCCAAAATCTCGATACGAGGGAAGGCTACAAGGAGTAGGGACAATAGGGTTGAAAGCCATAGTTGCTGATAACGATGACCTGCGAAAGGCACATTTTATTGTACTGCAGCACATGGCAGATGTTGCTCCATATATAGATGAGCACATGACGATCCTTCGACAATAGAACTACACGAGAAGTCAGAAGTGGCTTACTGACGAGCATAACCGTTCTTTTATAGGATGGATGAAAGACAGAGTGAAATCACACCCCGAAATGTCCCCCGTAAATAAAACTGCTAGATTGCTGGGCGAAGGACCCCAAATGATTGTTAGAACATTCCAAGGATACGAGATTAACGGATATACATTTACACTAAATTATAGTGTGATAAGAGCACGATGCAAAATAGTGGGGTGACGTTGGTGGCGACGTCCCAAGAATTCAGTAGATCGGGGGATGCCCGGCCTGTAATAGCTTCAAAGTCTTATTACGGCGTTATTGAAGAAATTTGGGAGCTCGTTTACAATCCTCACCTTAGCATTCCCTTGTTTCGGTGCCAATGGGTCGAAGACCGGGGTGTTAAAGTTGATAACAACGGGTTCACCCTCGTTGATTTTGACAAAGTCGGGTATGTGGATGATCCGTTCATACTTGCCAAGCAAGCCACCCAAGTCTTTTATGTCACTGACCCGAGTGATGATAGGTGGAGTGTCGTCCTATCCGGAAAAAAAAGGATTGTTGGGGTAGAAAACGTCACCGACGAAGAAGAGTACGACCAGTTCGAAGAGATACCTCAATTTTGTACCGATGTGCAAGCTGAGATAGCAACAATTGCAGAACAAGACGAAGCAAATTACATGAGATCTGACCACAATGAAGGATTATGGGAAGATGTTCAAACAGTGGAAACAAAGAGAAAAAGGAAAAAAAAAAAACCAATGTATAATATTTACTCCTTTTAAACTTGAAAATTTTAATATTTCTTATTTGGAAAAAAAAAATTCAATGCATAATATATATTTCTTTTATAATATTTCAGAGAGCCCAATGAAGCTAAAGACTCAAGGCCGGTTTATCTCTGGATATTTCTGTCTCATTGTAATGTTTTTATTTCGTTTCTAATATTTCTTTTTTGCATCAGGAGCAAGAACCAGATAGATTATTTTAGATATGTGGGCAGAGTGGTTTCAACAGTAATTTTTGTAAACTAGAAATATGGATTTGTATAATTTAGTGTAGGATTTTTTGTATTAATTTTTGATATAATCTAGACATGAATTTTTGTATAATTTCTGATATAATTTAATTAGTACGTGAAATTTATATTTTATTTGTTTAAATAAAAAAAACCCATCTTTCTAAGAATAATTTTTAATTTCATTAGAAATTCAAAGAGAGCGACACGGACATTTAATTAAACAACCGTGTACAAATACATTTATACGTTTCATAAAATGTCTGTGTAGAAATTCAAAGGGAGCTACACAGATATTTCATTACACATCCGTGTAGAAAGGTATTTTTTCCCCTAAAATTATTCGAGGAGAAAAAGTAATCGAAACGGGGGAGTGATTATTTGAATTCGTTTTCGTCTTTTCAGAATTGAAAAGATAAGGCAACTTCACGAATTAAACGTTTTAACTTAAAATTGGACACGGACGTTTAACTAAAAATCCGTGTAAGAAAAGTTTTCTTCACGGTCGTTTAATTTTCAAGAGTTTTTTGGCCTTCTAAGAAACGTACACGGGCGTTTAATGAATAATCCGTGTACAAAAGGTTTTCTACACGGATATTTAATTAAACGCCCGTGTAGGAATTGAAATATTCAAATTACATTATTCTTGAAAATACTTTACTTGAACAACAGGGACTAATTGCATGTTATTTTGAAATATTTTTTTGTAAAAAATATTTTAAAATAATTACTTGAACATAAGGTATTTTTTTTCCGAAAAATTATTCTATGGTTGTTTTATAAATTTGTAAACCCAGATAAGGTCATATCAAGTAAAGTGTTCATTTATGTTTTCAAATCGGATTATTGAGAGAGCATTAGGCATTCTATGATATTATTTAGACAGATTATTTAAGTTAATTTTAAATAATTTACTTTTTAGTGATTATCCATGAATTAATTATTTGTTGGTTGTTTTGTACTGCTAATTCATATCTATAACAGTATTTATTTAGATAGCATGAAGTATTTAACAAAATAGTTAAACGAAAAGAAAACAAAATACTGATTAAATTAAGAACAAAAATATATTACATCAAAACAAAACGAAAAAAAAAGCTAACTTAATTAAACACTCCTTCACTGGCCTGGCTGGATTGCTCCTTGGCCTGACCCCCTCCTTTTAATCCAGGGTCTCTTTGGCCTGATCCAGGGATTGCCCCTCCTTTTGTAGGGCTTTGGTGGTGGGTGCTCCCTTGGGCTTCGCCGTGGCACGTCATTTGAGGGCGGCCATGGCCATGTCCTCCTGTAGTTGGGAGGAGGCATTTCATAGCCGGGAGGGACTTCTAATTTCACGGGAGCATCTTCGGGAGGGACATAGCCGGGGGGCCATGGCCATGGCACATTTGTGTCTTCTTCCGGTGGCACCGAAGCGGCCATTTCTTCTTCCAAATTCTCAGAGAAAAGTAATCGAAAAGGGGGAGTTTCTCAGATTATATTGAATTTTGAAGTCGTTTCGTCTTCTTAATTAAAAAGATAAGGCAACTTCTCGAATTCCGTGTACAAAAGGCTTTTGAAGGTCGTTTAATTTTGAATTTCGTCTTATAAGAATCATACACGGTCGTTTAATTAAAAATACGTGTACAAAAGGCTTTTAACACGGCCGTTTAATTTTCAAGAGTTGTTTCGCCTTATAAGCAACGTACACGGGCGTTTAATAAAAAATCCGTGTACAAACTGTTTTCTACACGGATATTTATTTTAACGCCCGTGTAGAAATTGAAATATTTATTTGCATTTATTATTAAGTTCTGCTAGATACTCGAATATATAAAATAGTTTTCAAGCTAAATAAAACTGAAATCAGGTTCCTTTTTATTTTTAAGTTTTCCATTTTGAAAAATATGGAATTTGAAAAAATTAATCTAGAACACCATATGTAGGCGCGCATTTCATAATTTCGCGTAAACTAATTATACACGGGTGTTTAATTAAACATGTAGCTCTCTTATAAATATGTGTACAAAAGGCTTTAAAACACGGCCGTTTAATTTTCAAGAGTTGTTTCGCCTTATAAGCAACGTACACGGGCTTTTAATAAAAAATCCGTGTACAAAATGTTTTCTACACGGATATTTAATTAAACGCCCGTGTAGAAATTGAAATATTTATTTGCATTTATTATTAAGTTCTGCTAGATACTCGAAGATATAAAATAATTTTCAAGCTAAATAAAACTGAAATCAGGTTCCTTTTTATTTTTGAAGTTTTCCATTTTGAAAAATATGGAATTTGAAAAATATGAAAATTTGGAATTTGAAAAAATTAATCTAGAAAACCATATGTAGGCGCGCATTTCATAATTTTGCGTAAACTAATTATACACGGGTGTTTAATTAAACGTGTAGCTCTCTTACGTTTCTACACGGGTGTTTATTTAAATGTCCGTGTATATTTAGTTTACGCGAAATAAAGTGCGCGCCTCGTCTCTGTCGCTCGATATCTTTTCAAAATCTCCTCGTCTCCCCTAAAACCTAAACCCCCTAGTCTCCTATCTCTTTCTGTGGTGCTGCCATCGTTCTCTCTCTCGGTGCTAGCTCGGTCTCCTCTGTCGCTCTCCTCTGAACTCGCCAATTGAATCTCTAAGCTCCTCTCGCGCGGTTGCTGTTCTCTCCTTGAAAGGTTCTCTCTCTCTCTCTCTCTAAGTTGCAATGCTCCCTGTATCTTGGTTAAATCAAAACCCTTATCTCTGATTGTATGTTGGTTAAGTGAAAGGTTTCCTCAACTGACCTATTCTAGTGACATGGACACCTAATGTTACAGGGACTAAATTGCAAAACCAACACTATGATTGAACAAAGGACCCAACAACACATAAGTTAGACCTAAATTTTACATTTAATAGCATTTGTAATAATGTTTCTTTTTTGTAGAAAGAACCATGTCACAGCCAGGTGAGAATGCAGATATGATTTTGGAAACAGTGGAACCGTAGGTAGATATGATAGTGGAAGAAGAGGACCAGCAAGCTCAGACAGAAAAGAGGAAAAGAGGTCCGACAATGTGCACGAAGACCTCAGAGGCGAAGGATTTGCAAATCGAGTTCAACAAAACCGGATGTCCGAAGGGTCCACGTAGGGCATAGTACACAAATTGGTGTAACAATTTGGTGAAGCAGAAGGCATCTATCTTGGTTGGGAGGTGGGACAAATTCGATGACGAAGATAAGAACGAATGGTGGAACATTGTGAAGGTAAAGTACCTAACAATTATAAACCTTATTTTGATTATTGTACATGATCGGTAATTGGTTAATTCGTTTGACTCGAACGATGGCTGCGTTATCCTTGACTGGAACACCCACCAACCTTCATGTGTAGTTCTTTCTTTAATCTCTTGAGTTATATTTTTCAGGACCATTTAGTAATGTATTGAAAAAATCTATAAAACTGTACATGCATTATATATTCATTTTTCCTATTCTCTCTCTGTTTGTTATTTCTTTTTTTGTTGGATACAAGTTTTCTAGCATGTCTTAACCTTAGCATAGTTGGAATTTGCTTTTATAAGTGAATAATAACTTTTTTAAATTGCTATGCATCATGTAGTTGTCTTCCTGCAAGTTATATATGTCTATACCTGACCTGAAAACTTGAATGAACTTACATGCAGTAATTTTGTTGTCAATCATGCAGGCTCATTGGAACATCCAGGATGACGACCCAAAATCCGCGAAAAAGAAAAAGACTCTAAGGAAAATGAATGAAGCTTGGAAGCAATTCAAGAGCACGTTGAAGACGGATTTCATGGAGGAAGGGAGAAATCCGGTAGGCTACTATAAATGGCTGAAACAAGAGGACTGGGAGGCGTTTCAAGCTTTGAAGTCCACAGCAGAGTTCAAGGTATATAAATTCAACCAACTTTGTCTCTGTTCTTTCTCGATATGTTTTTTTCTTTCTTAAACTAGCTAATTGATGTGCCTTGACGTGTGAAGATAAAAAGTGACGAGGGCAGGAGGATCGTGAAATTGAACAAGTACCCGCACAAATTAGGGTCAGGTGGTTACGAGGGTAAGTCGGCCGAATGGGCGGCAGTACTGGACCAAAACAAAGATTCTGACTCATCTGTGGTTAGGATCCAAAATCCTAGGGCCCAACACTGGCTCATGGGAAGATCTGAGGTAACCGCTGACGGGACGATAGTACTCCCAAGTGACGTGCAACCCATGGCTCATAAAATGGTAAGAGTCTTTGTGGTAACTTCGTGTACATTACTTTGTCTTTTGCTATAACTAATTTTTTTTAACAGTTGGATGTGGAGGAGGAGGTAAATTCGGGCTCCATGACTGTCGAAAGAGTGGATGATTCCTTGTCCGCAGCGCTCGGGACTAAAGAACACACGGGTCGAGTTAGGGGTGTCTCGGTCTACAGTGGCTGGAAGGATGTATACGACGGACCAAAACCAAAAAGAAGACCGCGAGCCAAAGTTAGCACGAAAGAGATGGAATCAAGGTTGGCTGAATTCGAATCAAGGTGGATGAACCAAATTACATCTCTTACGCAGCAATCCGAGCAACAACCTCCCGTTTCGCCGGGATTTTGGCGAAGCAGTCAAGCATCCGGGACCGAAGTTCTGGGCGTGTTGGACAATCTACAGGTAATCACTACTTGTTCATAATCTACCCGTAATTGTGACTTGTTCATTAACTAATTTCTGATAATTATTGCAGGAGGCCACATCATGTGACCTTGTCATGTGGCACGACAAAACTCCTCTGACCCTTGCTAAGGGTATTGTACATCCTCCAGCCGGTTCTCAGCTAAGGCCCAACCACCTCCCCGTAACGGTTGACATGATTGTGGCCGATTGGGCTGCCCGCATACCTCTTCCTGTCCCTACCGACGGCATGGTGGTGCTTGATGATGCCCGTAGACAGATTGTCCAATGGCCCAAGTGTCAGATTATTTTGGATCAGGTAATCTCTAAATAAAACACGGATATCTTATGTTACGTTCAAATGATTATTTTGAAATACTTGAAAAAAGGTTCAAAATCTGATACAGACCCGAAGAGGCGTTTCCAACGCTGCGGACGAAGCTTTGTCACCGGTACGGCGAGGCTTGGAAGTAGTAGTCGGGACTGATGTGCAAGAAGCCAGCAGATGCGCCAGCGGATGCGCCGGTAGACCGTACGGGGCTCTCTGAAGAAGAGGTTAGCCGTTTGCCCGAGGATTTGCGGAATCTCCACGCCTGCCTGGTTAAGGCACCAGATTATATGGAGGACGTAATGTTCGATATCCCCCCCGAGGTTCTCCTACACGAAGGCAGGACGGTCGTGCTGCCTTTCAAAGAATTCAAGGACTTTCTACATGCCTCATCAAGCGATAAATGGCTCGATGTGGGAGTCGTCACCGTTTTCCTCTTGTTAGTGACCAAAAAATCATATATATCATGTGTATAGCACTCAAATATATATTCTAATGTGAAATGATGATTTTTCAGGATGATACAACGAAAACAGTCTGTGGATTGTGGGAAAGATAAGGTGAACTCCTGTGCATTCTTGGACCCCGGCACCACTAATGGTACGATGGTGCAATATCAGGAGAAAGCTACTGTCCAGTACATGTGTTCAGCGATGCACAAGGCTCTTTCGGGGAATAAGAGATTTATTCTCCTGCCATACCACCAGAGGGGCCACTGGTGTTTGATTGTGATTGTGCCACTTGAAAATTTGGTTTTCATCATGGATTCTTCACAGCCCGAACTGGGCGTCACTCCTCAGGACTCCAAAATGATATGCATTCCAATAAGAAAGTAAGCAATAGTAATTCACTTGGTTTGATTTTTTCCCAATTACATATAACAAATTGTGGAATTGCTAATTACATTCACTCAATTTTGTAAGGGCTTTTCTGCAATATCTTAAAGATGGAGGAATGCAAAGCACGAATCCGAAGCATAAAAATAAGTTGTGTTTCAGGTGGCAGCCGGTGAGCACATGCACTATAATTTTTATAATTTCATATTTTTTGTTCAAAAATTAATTGTCATTCTAACATAGGCCGCTAAATGAAAATTTCAGTGCCCGCAACAGTTGCAGGGTTGGGAATGCGGTTATTACACGATGATTTATATGTATCACTTTGTCGAACGCTTACAATTCGATTGGCCAAAATATCCGGTATGTAATTCATATGTTTGCCTTGACTTGTCCATATAATTAATATTGATTTCCTCTAATATTTTATTCTACTAAATTTGTTTCATTAGTTGCATTGTTATAATTACAATATTTATTTTTATAAAGCAAAACAGAGATGCAGTTGTTATATTGTATTTTTCTAATAACCTACATATTTTGAATTTTTGGCAGCATAAATCGAACAAAAAGGCAGGGCATTACAGCAAGGAAGATATAGATTATTTTAGATGTATGTGGGCAAAGTGGTTTCAAAATGAATTTTGTAAACCAGAATATGGATTTGTATAATTTAGTGTGCATGAATTTTTGATATATTTAGTGTACATGAATTTTGTTTAGGGGTTGTATTCTGATATATTGGAAATTCTTTGTTTGGAATTGATTTTTAATGGCTAGCAAACTGGAGGCTAGCCAAAACATAAAATAAAAATTGAAAAAAAATATAACCATTCTACACGGATGTTTCACATAAGTCCGTGTGGAAAGCCAAATAAAGAGCAATAAAAATATAAGATAGGTACACGGCTGCTTATGTAATGATCCGTGTAGAAATAGTTATTCTATACGGATATTTTGATAAACATCCGTGCAGGAAAATGATCGTACACGGCCTTTTAGTTAAATATCCGTGTATAGATCTCCACTAATGTACACGGTTGTTTATGTAATGAGCCGTGCAGAATAACTATGTCTACACGGATATTAACCTAAAAGTCCGTGTAGACAGAGAAATCCTACACGGCTGTGTATGTTACAATCCGTGTAGCTCGGCTTTGGAGAGCGCCACTTGGCAAGGAATTGGACACGGTTGTTCAAGTAATAAGCCGTGCAGAATAACTATTTCTACACGGATATTAACCTAAAAAGGCCGTGTAGACAGAGTAATCCTACACGGCTGTGTATGTTACAATCCGTGTAGCTCGGCTTTGGAGAGCGCCACTTGGCAAGGAATTGAACACGGTTGTTTATGTAGTGATCCGTGTAGCTTGGCTTTGGAGAGCGCCACTTGGCAAGGAATTGGACACGGTTGTTTATGTAATGATCCGTGTAGCTCTCAGGAATTGCACACGGGTAAATATCCGTGTATAATTTATTCAGGGAATTATACACCCTCGCACTCCACACGGCAGGAAATCCTTGTAGCTCCCCTGTTTATGTCCGTGTACAATGACCATTTCTGTAGTAGTGAATAGGATCAGAAGATGGTCACTCGCATAATTTGGGAGATGCAGAACCTTTGCATTGGGGAGCAGACTTATCCACCCTGCTGTTGCCACAACACGGTTAAGCCTCTCCAGAATTAGAGACCTTCCCTGCTGATTATTTGCCCAAGTGTAGGCCGGCCCACCATGGCCAAGATCGAGAAGACCCGACCTTTGAAGGAAAGATCTGAATCTCGTGGTTTTTGCCTTTAACTTTGAATTACCTCCTTGTTTTTCTTGGTGCCCCGTTATGCAATTAAAATCCCCAATCGCACAAACCGGCAAACTACTATTCAGAGCATAGTTGGACAGCTTACTCCAAATATCATCATTTCTCCTATCATCACAGTCGACATATGCTGCAAAGATCAGCCAAGGCTTTACCGCCGGGCCTAATTGCACCCTTGCGACAATAAAGGAGAAAGAAGTTTCAAGGACCTGGACAGAGATATCATCTGCCCAAATCAGCTAAAGGCCCCCTCCCCTTCCTTGGGAGGAGACGATTTCATAATTTTGAAGCGGTAACCTTGCAATACGTTTCCTAGCGATCTTATCAGAGCATTTTGTCTCTGATATAAAAGCCATGACAGCCCCAGTGCTGTGGAGGTAGCAACCTAGGGTTGGAATTGTCGAAAGCCCCCCGCTGCCTTGATAATTCCATACGAGAACACTCATATCGGATTCAACAGCATCCCGGCCATTGCCGAGGGTCTTGCCGCCTTGAATCTTCTGTATGTGACATTTTCTCTGATCTCCTAAGAGTGGGGGGCATCAGTCTGTTGGAGGGATGAAGATGAGATCTCCCCGAGCAGAACTAAGCTATTTGGGTTTAATGGCTGTTGGGTTTGGTTTAAATCTGCCAAACTTCTTTTGAGACCCATTAGAGGTTCGGATATGTTGGCTGAGTTGGAATGGGAATGAGGTTTGGGCCGAGGGGTGTCTGTGGGCTTGTTTTGTAGGCCTTGGTCGGTTTGGGCATGAGGTATCAAGGTTTGATTTGTGATCCAGGGGCCCCAGGTGGGTTTTAGGATTCCCTTGAGCTCCGGCCGGTTTTGGCTCATGTTTCTGGACCTTATCTTAGCCAGTCTGGCCCTGTTCGAGCAGGACGCCATGTCATAACCCAGAGCACCACAGAAACAGCAAATTCGCCTGATTTTTTCGTACACCAGATAAACCTCCGTCTCCACTAGCGTAGGATTTGATACAGTGATCTTATCTTTGACCGGTGCAGAAAGAGAGATTAGCATTTTGATTCGGAAAAAGGGCTTACCATTGTTATATGCCACCATCGGTTCAGATAAAGAGAGACCAACTTTGTCAGTAAGTAACCGGATTCCATCTTCGTTGAGAACATCAAGAGACAGATTATGATATTAGACCCATAATTTGGTGTGAGACATTTTGCTTCCATCCGCCTCCTCCATAGATGCACATTCCGACACAACTACCAGGTCCTGCCTATACGTCCATGGGCCCTCCGACAGAATTGTAGTGTAGTCCTTCTTGTTTTCACACTCAACCAAATAGACGCTCCTTGCTGTCATTGTGAAGACCATAGAAGGGTGCTCCCCAGGTCTTTCGCATCTGCTTTTCGAACTGTGCATCAAAGACAACCCGCTCCGATAACACCTCCACCAATATAGTTAATTCCCAGTTTCTTGAGTGTATGGCCTAATTAGGGATAGATATCGTAACCCCCTTCTGGCTACTCTCAGTTTGAAGACCCGCAAATTTTCTGATAAGTCCTTCATCGGTTTGCTTCATCTGTGGCGAGTTTGGAGAGGGGAGGAGAGAAGAGGTACGTTTTTTGGCAAGGCGTATGGGGGTGTTTAGGAGTGAGAAGGTGGGGCTATATTCTCTAATTGGTGTCGGGCCTAATATGGAAAGTTGGGCTGGGTGAATATATTTTGTTGGCTTTAGGGAATATTTATTGGTTTCAGCGGGGTTATGGGAGTTGGCGGCTTCATGCCCTAGTGGTTTGGAAAGGGTGGAGATCCTTTTGTCATCTTGTAAGGCAGAGAAGAGGCTGCAGCATAGAAGTTTACTGTTGTCTGGGTCTGGGTCCTGAGCAGCAGCCTACATAGTCAGGTGCTCCAGCTGGAATGGGTTTTTTGTTTGATATGCCTCTGGGAGAGTAAGAGGTGGCATGCAGGAAGCATTGTTTTCACATTTCGTAGGGTTATGCTTTGTGGGGATTTTTTGTGGTCGTAGTGGGCATATTCTTGTGTGACTGTAGCCGTTCCTATGAGAGACCCGATTGTATCTCAGAGAGCACACCATTGGCCATATCGGATCAATTATGAATCTGTCGTTATTCAGCGAACGTGCCATTCCTCTGACTATGCAGTGGAGTACACCCAGATCATCCTTGGGAGAACCACCCATGTCAGCGGGAACTGTAATCACTTTTATTCGCCAGCCTGGTCCCGATGCATCCGGGCGGTTCGCAGGTTCAGGCGGCTGAGCTGCCCCACCCCGCATAACCCTTCTGTGCACATCAACCAGTTGATTTTTGATGGCATCATCATCACCCGGCGGCCTCCCCGACCATTCCTGCCCCCAGTCAACCTCCTCCATTGAGGCTCCACTGTACGGGCCTTGGAAATCTCCTGGTAAGAGAGATTCATCCATATCCCACACAATAATGACTATCCGGCACGTTTTCCAGCCATTGTCGTAGTGCAAGACAGCCCGAGGGGGATGGTCGCAGGATCATAGGTTTTGACCACCAATCGAAGGGTAGATCTATCAAACCCTCTAGCATTTGCTTCATCCACACATATGGTTTCTCCAAAGCCAGATGTCACCATTTTAAAGTACATCGGATGCCACTCCGGTGGGTACTCAAGGATTCTGATGTGCAGCCTGTAGGGATAGGGCGCTTGTTTCCAAGATTCGGTATGGTCATAGAAGTAGAAGGCTACCCCCATACCAGTTGATCCTTCAAGACTCTTGTCCTATTGAGGAACTCTGGTAGGGTGATTATGAATCCGACTCTAGAGCACCTTAGAACACGATAGGTATGGCGCTGGCTGCCGTACAGCTGGACTAACCGATCCTGTAGGCGGGTGAAGTCTCTATCAGATTGGGGGCAGAAGATGGCCATAATTGAGTGATTGCCGTCGTTTGCGAGCAGATCAGTGTGGTGGTTGGGGGAAAGTAGACATAGGCTTGATCTAAGCCCCATGGAGCATAGGGGTAGCTGATCGCCATGGTGGTGGAGGGTTTTGAGTGAGTGGGATAAGAAGCGAATAAGGTGAGGAGTGGGGTAGAATCGTTGATAGGGGTAGGGGGGAGAAGGAGGAGAATTAGGGCAGGAGGGGAAGGCCGACTCGGTGGCTGGAGAGAATTACGGCAGGAGGGGCCATTCCCACTGGCTGAAGAGAGGGAAATTCAGATACAGCGTGAAACCAGGAGCGAAACATGATTGGCGAGAAGAAGAAATTAATTAGGACCATTAAACTTCTCTTAATGATTTCTAAAGTTAATCCTAGTGTGAAGAAGTAAATTCACCACCGCCGTTAACTAGCAAGTCCCAAATTGTACCTAAAATTTGAAACAAACCTAGAATATTCAGAAAAAGGGAGAAAAACACTACTCAATTGACTCATCCCACATAGGAGGATCCAAATCCACTGTTTTTTTAGAGAAAAACATGATCTCGCTTGGAGAGAAAAAAAGAAAAAAAAAAGATAGAAGGGAGAGTGATATCTCGCATTCATATCTATATTTTGACCTTAAATTTGTCCCAAAACCTGTGTTTTAATCTATTAACTCGGTTATAATTCATTGAATATATATAGAATGGGCAAAATCGAGGAGGAATCTAGAATTTAGAAGTCTCTACACGGTCCGTGTACCACCTCATGCGGACCGTGTCAACCTCGACTCGACCGATGACACGACCACATAAGAAACACAGGCACACGGTCCGTGTAGCATTTCACACGGGCCGTGTCAAGCATTTCCGAAAACAGATTCAGAATCTGGAAACAAAGCTAATTGATGGAAGGTCGGCCAGAAAAGCATATAAGCGGGATTTCTTGCACCAGAGAGGGTATTCTGGAGCAGAGAGTCAATTCCTAGGGTTTGGACTTGGCGGCTAAGTTTGGAGACGAAGTGGAGAAGCGAAAGACGCGAGTTTTCGACGGATCTTCTTTGTTCTTTGGGTTTTGTCATGGCTAATCTTTTTATCATTTCTTTATTCTGTTTTAGAACTATGTCTGAGTAGATTTTTTAGTTTCTAGGGTTGTGATGTAATCGAATGTTTTGTTTTGCATTTTAGTTATTGGATTCTTTTGTTGAAATTTGTGTTTGCTTGATTGTGTTTGATTTTAATTACTTAGTCTAAGTTGTTTGATTTTTATTGGTTTACCACTAGATGAATGATCACATCTAGAAGGTACTTTGGCCCTTATAATCTCTCAACCAAACCAAGTACAAGATGTAGGATTAATGATCCGAAAGGTGAAACCAAGTAGTAACCGACAGGTGAACATTTCCTCATATCGATGGAATTAGGTTACCTTTAGTATACCAAACAAGCAACTAGGTAATCAGACCAACATACGACAATTGAGGTCTAGAACCCGACGAGGGTACATATTGCAATTCCATACCAAGTTAATGAACCAACAGACGACAGTTGAGGTTTAGAAACATTAGGTCTGGTCAGAAGAACCCTACACAAAGGAACAACACAAAGAAACAATAACTGCTACATTTACTCGAGGGCCACACGGACCGTGTACGACAGTACCCGGCCCGTGTACCCTGGACACGGCCCGTGTAGGACACTACACGGACCGGGTACCTCGAGGCAGAACTGAGATGAAGTCATAACCCTGGAAATGCTTTTTTTACATCTGATTTAAACCAAGTTGATTTACTTTCCTGCATTCTAATTACTGTGATTGAATTGTTAGGAACTATAAAACCAAAACCAACCTTTTCCAACTTCTAGTCTTTATTTAATTTAGGTAGAACTCTAGTTAAGATCTGAACCGTCCCTGTGATCGATACCCGATAATATACTACTCGATAGGATTGTATACTTGCAGTGTGAACCGAAAAGTGTATTTAAGGTTAAAAAGTACAGTTTACTGTACTGAAACTTTGTACTATACGTTTTGGTGTAACAAGTTTTTGGCACCGTTGCCGGGGACGGCATCATTTATTTTCTGTATTTTTGCTTATTTTAATTAATCTAGATTTTAACTTGTATCCTTTTCCTTTTATTTTTCTCTCTCTTTCCGGAAAACTGGCATCCGTACCTCCACCCAAGGGAGACTACAATCTGAGGAGTAAAGGACCACTTCCCGACACACACACAGCTGTTCCTGCACAACCACCTCTGTACACGGCCCGTGCAGAAGATACACGGTCCGTGCACTCCGACAACCCGAGCAGAGGAAACATGAGTAACAACGGAGAAGACAGGGAAGATGACATGACTGATGATCTTTCCGATGATGGCATGGCCGACTTCGTGCCAAGGACCCTGCGTGAATTCAATATTCCACGAGCTGGAGACGTGAGGGGAGCCATCAGACTGCCGCGAATTATGGGACAACAACTGAACTTCAATCCGGGAGTTGTCAACATAGTGCAGCAGAACACCTTCCACGGCTTGGATCATGAGGATCCACATGCCCATCTCCAAACCTTTCTTGAATGTTGCACAACCATCAAAACCAATGGCTTAACAACCGATTATACTAGACTTGCACTGTTTCCTTTTACTCTTAGGGACAAGGCCAAGAAATGGTTAGGGTCATTACCAAGGGATTCCGTTACCAACTGGAGGGAACTGTCTAAATTGTTTCTGACTAGATTCTTCCCTCATAAAAGAACTGCCAAGGTAAGAACCCAATTGACCAGCTTTAGGCAAAGGTCTGATGAACCCCTAAACGAGGCCTGGGAAAGGTTTAGGGAGTTACAGTATTCTTGTCCACACCATGATATTCTTGACTGGTTGTTGATACAAACTTTTTATGATGGTTTAATTGAAAGCACTCGTACATCTGTTGATGCTGTTGCAGGTGGAGCATTGATGTCAAGAGAACCTCTTGAAGCTATGAACTTGATTGACAACATGGCTCAGAACCAACAATGGTCCGGCCGCGACAACACTCGAGCTGGAGGAGGCGGCCGATTTGAGGTTGATTAAATCACTGCTCTAACTGCCAAGCTTGATGCCATGCAGAAAGCTTTTGACAAGATGAGTGTGAAGGCAGTCAATCAGCAGCAACAAACCTGTGTGATGTGTGGAGATGAAGGTCACGCATATGAGCAATGTCCATTAGTGCAGAGGGATGAAGAAACCGAGCAAGTCAACTCTCTCAACAATGAACCATCCTATTTTCTAAAACCTCCTTTCAACGGATCCTACTCCAAAGACCCGGTTGAGCAACAAAACTGGAGCTGGAAACAGAACAACCCCGCACCATTCAACAATGCTCCCAATCACCCTTTCAACAACTCCTTCAATAATCCTTCTGGCAACAACAATAACCGAAACTTCTACCAAAATGCATCTTTCAACAATTCAAACAACCGAGCAGCTCAATCAGGTCCTCCTAAGCTATATAATGACTTTATGCATGAGCAAGGGAAAATGAACCAGATGATGTTCGAGCAAATGCAAACAATGAATGCTCAAATGAACGCTCAGCTGGCTGCTCAGAACAAGTTGATAGAGCAAATAAGTCACCAAGTCAACGCAAGCCTTACACCACCAGGAAGACTACCCAGCCAACCAGAGGTAAACCCCAGAGGAGAAGCTAAGGCGGTGACACTGAGAAGTGGGACCCAGTACGAAGGACCTGCCATACCTCACCAAGATTTAACTGACACAGCCATGCAAATCCCACACGGGCTATACAGAACCCTGACCGTGTCGAACTCACACGACCGGATACCACCTCTAACTCTCTTGCCCAGAACACGGACTGTACAAATTTAACACGGCCCGTGCACACTCCACCTGCTGAAACACAGCCAGCAGAAAACGTTGAGACGATTGTTCACACGAACCGTGCAGATGTCACACGGCCCGTGCAAAGAGAACCTGAAAGTCAAAAGAAGACAGGGGTTGAGAAACCTCCACGTACGACCACCTGTACCCTTCCCCCAGAGACTAGCTGAAACCAAATTGAACGAGCAATTCGCCAAATTCAAAGATGTTATCAAACAACTGCACATCACTATTCCATTTACCGAAGCTTGACCCAAATGCCCACCTACGCCAAGTTTCTCAAAGACATCCTTTCCAACAAACGAAGCTTGGGGGGCACGAGACGGTAAAACTGACGGAACAGTGCAGTGCCATTCTGAGAAGCGACCTACCACCCAAATTGGAAGACCCTGGTAAGTTTTCTATTCTTGCACTATAGGCAAAGCCGCGATCAAGAAAGCTCTATGCGACTTGGGAGCTAGCGTAAGTCCCATGCCACACACCATCTTTGATCGAATGGGAGTAGGTGAGCTCAGACCTACGCGAATGACTTTGCAGCTAGCAGACTCCTCGGTAAGATTACCACTAGGCATAGTGGAGGATGTACCGGTTCAGGTTGGTAAATTCTATGTACCTGCTGATTTTGTTGTGATGGAAATAGAAGAAGATAAGGAAGTCCCCATTATTCTGGGACGACCTTTTCTAAGAACTGCAGGTGCGATAATTGATGTTTTTAAAGGAACACTGACCTTGAACATTGGAGAGGAGAAAGTGCGATTCCAGATTGATCGAGCCATGAAGTACCCTTCGCCAAACGAATCTTGCTTCAGAGTAGATGTGATCGAAGAATGCTTAACGGATTTGGCCGAGGACTACTTTCTTGAACAAGTCAACAGCTCGCTAAGGTATCATTCTAATTTTCTATCTGAGTTGCAGGTTGAAAAAGGCGAGTTAGAATCGATTTGTGCAGCAGATGCTCAAACTGACAACCCTTGGAAACTTGGACATGGACCGGACAGATCCTACACGGGCTGTACAGAAGAGTCTGAGGAGCTGGAGAATAAAGAACTCGGGTCGGACAAGGCTGACACGAGGGCTATCCACGGACCGCATACATCCGACACGGACCGTGCAAAGGCCCAAACAGAGAAGCCAACTCCTGAGCTCAAGCCTCTTCTAGCCAACCTCAGGTATGAGTTCTTAGGTCCAAATAAGTCCTGCCCTATGATTGTAAATGCAGGTTTAAATCCCGATCAAACTGCCAGACTCTTGAAGAAGCTGAAAGATCACAAAGGCGCAATCGGGTATTCAATCAAGGACCTGAAAGGAGTCAACCCATCTATCTGCTCGCACAGGATCTTGCTAGAAGATGATCACAAGCCCTCTGTTGAATACCAGCGACGGCTCAACCCCAATTTGAAAGAGGTAGTAAAGAAAGAGATTTTAAAACTTCTTGATGCAGGAATTATCTACTTGATTTCTGATAGCAAGTGGGTGAGTCATATCCATGTGGTGCCGAAGAAAGGAGGTGCGATAGTGGTGAAGAACGAGAAGAATGAACTGATCCAAATGCATGTTGTCAGTGGCTATAGGATGTGTATTGCCTACAGAAAACTCAATGCTGCCACGCGCAAGGACCACTTTCCATTGCCATTTGTCGACCAACTCCTCGAAAGGCTTGCTAATCACTCTTACTTCTATTATCTTGATGGTTATTCTGGTTTCTTTCAAATACCCATCCACCCACAAGACCAAGAAAATACCACTTTTACTTGTCCATATGGTACATATGCATATCGTAGGATGCCTTTTGGTCTTTGTAATGCACCAGCAACCTTTCAAAGAGCCATGATGGCTATCTTTTCTGATTTTATTGAAAATGAGGTTGAAATCTTTATGGATGATTTTTCCGTATATGGTGCTTGTTTTGACTCTTGTTTGACTAATCTTTGTAAGATTTTGCAGAGATGTGAAGAAGTCAATCTGATTTTGAATTGGGAGAAGTGTCACTTCATGGTCCAAGAGGGTGTTGTTCTGGGACATGTTGTGACCTCTAAAGGTATCGAGGTTGATAAAGCAAAGATTGAAGTGATTGAAAAGCTTGCAATCCCAACTTGTGTCAAAGGGGTTCGAAGCTTTTTAGGTCATGCAGGATTCTACTACCGCTTCATTAAGGACTTTTCTAAAATTGCTAAACCACTAACCAATCTACTCATTAAAGATTCTGATTTTGATTTTACTAATGATTGTGTTAGGTCCTTTTGTAGTTTGAAAGAAGCTCTCATTTCAGCACCTATCATGCAACCACCTGACTGGTCTCTTCCTTTCGAACTGATGTGCGATGCAAGCGATTATGCTGTAGGAGCAGTTCTGGGGCAAAGAAAAGATAAAAAGCCGTGTGCTATTTACTATGCCAGCAAGGTGCTAGACCCAGCCCAAATGAACTACACAACAACTGAGAAAGAGCTTCTAGCCATTGTGTTCGCTCTTGACAAGTTCCGATCCTACTTAGTTGGTTCAAAGATAATTGTCTACACTGACCATGCCGCACTCAGGTATTTGCTAAGTAAACAAGATGCAAAACCTCGTTTGATTAGATGGATTCTTCTTTTGCAGGAATTTGACATTGAAATCAGGGACAAGAAAGGAGTCGAAAACACTGTGGCTGACCATCTATCCTGACTTCGCTGGGGAGATGATGACTCTGTCAATTTGTCAATCAATGACTCGTTCCCTGATGAACAACTCTTTTTAGCTTCTGTTACCTAGACACGGACCGCACAAGATCTCACACGGTACGTGCACTGCAGCACCAGGGCCACACGACCAGTCACACGGACCGTGTAACCGCCCAGTCAGCCCCATGGTATGCATACATCACCAACTTTCTTGCTTCTGGAGTGCATCCCGCTTCTATGACTTACCAGCAGAGGAAGAAGCTCCGCTCAGATGCCAGGTATTACTTTTGGGATGAACCTTTTCTTTTCAAAGTAGGTGTTGATGGTATCTTCCGACGCTGCGTGCCGTACGAGGAGACACGCTCCATTCTCGAGCATTGCCACTCATCTGCTTACGGAGGGCATGCTTCGTTCTCAAAGACAGCCACCAAGGTATTGCAATCTGGTTTCTTTTGGCCTTCTATTTTCAGGGATGCAAGGACCTTTGTCTTGGCTTGTGACAAGTGCCAACGGACTGGGAATATTACCAAGCGCAATGAGATGCCTCTCAACTCCATTCTCGAGGTAGAAATCTTTGATGTGTGGGGTATTGATTTCATGGGACCGTTCCCATCATCATGTGGGAATGAGTACATCCTGGTTGCAGTGGACTATGTGTCCAAATGGGTCGAGGCAGTGGCATGTCGGAAGGCAAACTCAAACGCAGTAAAGAAGCTGTTCACTGACATCATCTTCCCTCGCTTTGGAGTGCCAAGAGCAGTCATCAGTGATGGAGGCAAGCACTTCGTCAACCGACAATTCGACAGTCTTTTAAGCCGTCATGGGGTAACACACAAGGTAACAACTTCCTATCACCCTCAATCTAATGGACAAGCTGAAATTTCTAACAGGGAAATCAAGTCCATCTTGGAAAAGACTGTGGCACGGACACGGAAGGATTGGTCGCTCAAGCTCAATGACGCACTCTGGGCGTACCGAACTGCCTTCAAGACACCGATTGGGATGAATCATTTCAAGCTGGTATATCGAAAGCCCATTGCACCTCGCGAGTTCATGACCAGCGATTGGGAGGAAATGCGCCTACATGCTTACGAGAATACAAAAATCTACAAGGAGAGAACCAAGCGAGTTCATGACCAGCGCATTGCACCTCGCGAATTCAAGGTAGGTGATCTTGTACTTTTGTTTAATTCTATATTGAGACTGTTCCCAGGTAAACTGAAGTCTAGATGGTCCGGCCAGTTCCATGTGAAGACAGTGTACCCTTTCGGTGTGATTGAAATTGGAAATAACGAGAGCAGGACTTTCAAGGTGAATGGTCAGCGTCTCAAGCACTACATTGTTGACCATCCTCAGAACGAGCGGTTTGATCAAGATCTCTCTGATCCCGCTCCAGCTAAGTCTTAAAGAAAGGTGGTCAAGCTCGAGACCTAAAACAAGCGCTTCTTAGGAGGTAACCCAACCCTTTTTAATTTTCTTGCATTTTGGAATAATTTAATCTTTCTGCATAGTATTATTATTTGCATGCATATTTGTTTTCAATTAATTCGCATTTAGGAATTTTCAAGGAGAGCAACATCTGTTAAGTAGACCACACGGGCCGCATAAAACATGACACGGCCCTTGCAACACAAGGAGACTCAGGCTGCCCGACCCCTGTGATTTCTACACGGCCAGGATCACCTCGCACAGCCCGTACAACTTCCTACACGGCCCGTGTAACCGCTAAACGACGCATATGGAAGGTCGCGCCCGTTTCGCATCAGTTACACCCCTTCGTTTTCTTTAAATAACCCCTCCTCACACGAGCACCGCCTACCACAGTGCACCCGACGCCCTCTCTCGGTTCGATCTGACCTGCGCCCGCCATTGTGTAGCCAACGCCCTCGCCATGTGCATCTCTCTCTCGGCCTTTGTTCTCTTCCTCTCTCGTTCGCCGATCACCACGCCAAGCATCAAGTAAGTTCTCCTTCTCTTTTCTTTTCGTTTTTCTTCCTATCTCTAGTGACCACCACACCACCTCGCCGAGATCTTTCCCTCTCTTTTCTCTCCCATCGGCTCTGCCATTCAGCCGAAACCCTAGACTGACACGCCCCGCATCAACCCCTACACGGTCCGTGTAGCCCTATACGACCCGTGTCACAATCCACTCGGCCCGTGTCAACCCTAATCAGAGGCAGCAATGTATCGCGAACGCCGATCAAAACACGCCCACGAGCGTAGGCAGCAGGCGCTCCGTGCCCAGACACCACCACCTGAGCGCACACCTTCTCCACCTCAGTCTGACTCCCCACAACACAGTACTCCCTCTCACACTTCTTCTCATCACTCTTCTTCCCCTCATGAGTCAGACTCCCACCATTCTGACCGCTATGACTCTGACGAGTCCCACCACCTCTCTGGGGAGTACACCGATCGGGCAGATGATTACCAGGACGATTACTTCCCTATCCCCACCCACCGCATTTCGCGCACTTCGACACTTTGCGGCTGAGAAAATTTGAAAACACTCGACGGGTTGACTTCGACACCCTACGCGCCTTCGGCATCGAGGAGCAGTTTCACTTTCTCACCGGCCGAATCAGGTTTACCCCTGCTTTCTGGGGTATCGAGCACAATGCCTACGAGAAACTCACGCACGAGTTTCTCTCTTCTCTCCAGCTCAAGTGGGATCGACAGCCCCTACATAAAATTCTTGCTCCGACACCAGACTCACCGTCTCTGTCTCTTCCAGCTTTGCGGGTGGTTTGGCTTCCATTCGGATCCCCAGACCGGTTCCCTCGATTTTCGTGCGGGCCTCGACAAGGACCACTTCTAGAACTTGATCTCTGGTATGACCCCCGGGACCGTTCACAACAAGGAGTTCAAGGGCCTTAACATTGCTCACCCAGTCCTTCGCTGCATCCAGCGCGCTCTTGCTGTCACCATCTTTGCACGTGGCGAGACGGTCTCCCGTGCCAATATCGAGGACCTCCAGCTTCTGGATCACATGCTCCGCCCAGACGAGGAGATAGAGCGGCCTGATCTGATGCTCATTATGATCCACCACTGGCTTGGTCTCCAGCGCTCCACGAGGACGGGGGGCGCTATCACTATTGGTGCCTATGTCACCCACATTGCCGACAAGTTAGGGGTATCCACAGATGGAGACACGCTCTGTAGAGGTCCATGCCACCTGGACGCCGAGGCTTTCCGACTGGCGACATTCATCAGGATTCAGAGGAGCGCTGGCTGCCGCGACAGATACCTTTAGCGCTTGCCGGATGGCCACACTCAGTACCAGATGCCTTTCCCGGCACCTCTCTCCTTCGAGGACAGGTCCACCTGGCTTTTCACTGAGCCACTTCCGACTGCTCCGGCATCCCCACCCCCTCCTCCTGAGTATGATGTACCGATGACAGAAGCACCCAGCTCTTCGCACCAGGCACATGTCCCTTCCACTGCTGAGGCCGGCTCTTACTGCCGACTCGACCATTCAGGATGTGTACTGCCTCATGCATGACATGAGTGACACTTAGCACGAGCATGGTGTTATCCTTCGCGACATCCAGCAGCAGATGAGTGCCTATGGAGGGCGAATCCGGGAGTTGGAGGACGAGATGCGCGACTGGAGGTTCTATGACCCTCCCGACTACTGATCAGGTTTGCTTTCTTTTCCCCAGTTTTACTTTCTATTTGTCTTGAAGCATTGAGGACAATGCTCGGACTTAGCTTGGGGGGAGAACTTTGCATTTAGGGCAAGTTTATTTTTCTTTTATTTCTAGGTCATGTTTACTTTTTTCTTGCACTCTTAGGCGATAAATTTGCGTGAATTGCTAGAATTAGAAACCTTTTGGAAAAATTTTGAGTTGTAATTATGGTGACTTTGAGAAATTGGAAATAACCCCATAATTGATCAAGAACTGCTTAGGATGGGAAGTTTTGAGCATTTGAAGAAATGAAAGTCGAATTGTATTGAAAAAATCATTTTGAACTAAACTGTGCCTTTTAAAATAGGGAACTGGGATTTTCAACAAAAGAAAGATTGCGATATCCATTGGTATGAAGGAATACTATTGGATGTGTGTATTCATGATATATGCAAATGACTTAAAAACAAACGAAAAGATGGAGAAAATAAGAGTACTGGCAATAAGTCCTACAGGGCGCCTTTGAGCTCGTCTCCCAAATTTAGAAGAAAACAAAGAGTACTGGCACAATCCTACTGGATGCCTTTGAACTCGAGAAAACCATAGTTAAGACTTATGAATATATCAACACGCGAAGTCCGCGACTTTCTAACCTAAGCTTGTTCCAAGCTTGGGGGGGAGAACAAGAAAAATCACCACAAACGAAGGCATAGTTTCAACGTAGGAATGAAAGATTGATCAATTCGAGTAATTAGTTTTGGCAAATATTAAAATATCTCAAATTATGAAATTTGATTAGTCAATTTGTGGGGTGAATCAAAATTTATCGAGGAAATTCAAATTGTTATTCAAAAGGATTCTTGAGGTTTTTAACAATAGCAAGCTCACGTAAACTCTTCGCATTTAGAATTTACTTTTGCATTTAGGTGATCCATAGACCAGCCCAATACCTAAGTTGGGATTTTTGCTTGAGGACAAGCAAGATTTCAGCTTGGGGGAATTTGATATCTCGCATTCATATCTATATTTTGACCTTAAATTTGTCCCGAAACCTGTGTTTTAATCTATTAACTCGGTTATAATTCATTGAATATATATAGAATGTGGTACTGCTGCAAGTTTATTCTTATTCTGCAGGAATCGGGCAAAATCGAGGAGGAATCTGGAATTTAGAAGTCTCTACACAGTCCGTGTATCACCTCATGCGGACCGTGTCAACCTCGACTCGACCAATGACACGACCGCAGAAGAAACACAGGCACACGGTCCGTGTAGCATTTCACACGGGCCGTGTCAAGCATTTCCGAAAACAGATTCAGAATCTGGAAACAAAGCTAATTGATGGAAGGTCGGCCAGAAAGAATATAAGCTGGGTTTCTAGCACCAGAGAGGGTAATCTGGAGCAGAGAGGCAATTCCTAGGGTTTGGACTTGGGGGCTAATCTTGGAGACGAAGTTGAGAAGCGAAAGACGTGAGATTTCAACGGATCTTCTTTGTTCTTCGGGTTTTGTCGTGGCTAATCTTTTTATCATTTCTTTATTCTGTTTTAGAACTATGTCTGAGTAGATTTTTAGTTTCTAGGGTTGTGATGTAATCGAATGTTTTGTTTTGCATTTTAGTTATTGGATTATTTTGTTGAAATTTGTGTTTGCTTGATTGTGTTTGATTTTAATTGCTTAGTCTAAGTTGTTTGATTTTTATTGGTTTACCACTAGATGAATGATCACATCTAGAATGTACTTTGGCCCTTATAATCTCTCAACCAAACCAAGTACATGAGGTAGGATTAGTGATTTGAAAGGTGAAACCAAGTAGTAACCGACATGTGAACATTTCCTCATATCGACAGAATGAGGTTACCTTTAGTATACCAAACAAGCAACCAGGTAATTCAGACCAACATACGACAGTTGAGGTCTAGAACCCGACGAGGGCACATATTGGAATTCCATACCAAGTTAATGAACCAACAGACGACAGTTGAGGTTTAGAAACATTAGGTCTGGTCAGTAGAACCCTACACAAAAGAACAACACAAAGAAACAATAACTGCTGCATTTACTCGAGGGCCACACGGACCGTGTACGACAGTACCCAGCCCGTGTACACTGGACACGGCCCGTGTAGGACACTACACGGACCGGGTACCTCGAGGCAGAACTGAGATGAAGTCATAACCTTGGAAACGCTTTTTTTACATATGATTTAAACCAAGCTGATTTATTTTCTTGCATTTCAATTACAGTGATTGAATTGTTAGGAACTATAAAACCAAAACCAACATTTTCCAACTTCTAGTCTTTATTTAATTTAGGTAGAACTCTAGTTAAGATCTGAACCGTCCCAGTGATCGATACCCGATAATATACTACTCGATAGAATTGTATACATGCAGTCTGAACCGAAAAGTGTACTTAAGGTTAAAAAGTACAATTTACTGTACTTAAACTTTGTACTATACTTTTGGTGTAACACTGAGTATTATTCCTTGTCTTTTTATTCGAAAAAGAAAAAAAACAGTGTCATTATTTTCATTATCAGACTATGAGTGCAGGTAGCTGTTGGGCTTTCTCGGCTGTAGCTGCTATCGAGGGGATAAACAAAATCAGAACCGGACAATTGGTGACTCTTTCGGAGCAGGAGCTGGTAGACTGTGTTACCTCTTGTTACGGATGCAACGGAGGATATATGGACTATGCCTTTCAATGGGTGAAATAACGGAGGCATCACAAATTCGACGGACTACCCATACAAGGCGTTGCAAGGAACTTGCAACACCGTGAAGACCGCTCACCGTCAAGTTACCATCACCGGTTACGCAGGCGTCACCCCTTACAGTGAGACTTCTCTCATGAATGCCGTCGCGATCCAACCTGTTTCTGTAGCCATTGAATCAAGTGGATATTCTTTCCAACTTTACACGAGTGGAGTTTTTACTGGCTCTTGCGGGACGAGTCTAGACCACGGCGTGACAGTAGTTGGTATAGCAACAGCGTAACCCCTCACTACTGGATAGTGAAGAACTCGTGGGGTACATCTTGGGGCGAGTCTGGATACATCAAGATGAAGAAGGACATTACCAGCACGGCAGGCTTGTGCGGTATCGCCATTGAACCCTTTTATCCTACCAAGTGATTTTGATGATGAGCATGACCGTCAGGACTTGTGCTTTACATTTTTCATTGGATACAACTGCTACTTAAGTGACCAATGAGCCTCTGAATAAAAATTAATGTATGCATGTGTGATTTGTGGAGAGAGATCTATCAGTGAATAAAACAAATGGAAGTTTGTATCAAAATAGTTCTATATTCGTTCTATATCGTTTATGTATTGTTAGAATGATGTTGGAAAGCGCGAGACCTATACTCTTGTTTTAAGCCTAGTTCTATCTTCTTCAAGTATTAGTCACAGAAACACTCTAATGTAATGGATCTTAAGAAGAAAAGCTTAATAAATTCATCACATATCACCAATGTTATAAATGGAGCTTATCCAATGACATGCGCATCAACACTTCAAGAAGGAAGTAACAAAACGTAACATAGAATAAACAAATTAAATAAGCGGCGTTTCATAGGAGATGTCAGAAGAGGGTGACTTTTAATTAACTTCAACATAATGTATTACTCAAGAAATTAAAATGACCAAATATAACGAAGACAACTTGTATGAGTCACTTTTATTTCTCACGAAAGTACCCCATTTCTGCTTACTGTAAGAAATTGCTCCTTGTAGGCGAAAAACGACAAAAGCTGGATTGCTAACTTCAAAATATATTTTGATTCAATAAACAACAATGCGATTCTTCGAGGTGATTCGATATACAACCTGCATATAATTTTTCAAGACAATATATTCCACGATATGTCATCCGCTGTTACCGTTTTTTCCTCTACTAAACCACAAGTAATTGAATAGAACGTTGTTTGGTCCTTGACATTAATTTATGCCTGAAGAATTAATACAATAACGACAACACATATTCGTACAACATAGAAATTGTTGCACCAAAAGGTATAGTACAAAGTTTCAGTACAGTAAACTGTACTTTTTAACCTTCAATACACTTTTCGGTTCAGACTGCAAGTATACAATTCTATCTAGTATAAATTCGAGTATCGATCACTGGGACGGTTCAAGTCTTAACTAGAATTCTACCTAAATTAAATAAAGACTAGAAGTTGGAAAATGTTGGTTTTGGTTTCCATAGTTCCTAAGAATTCATTCACAGTAATTAAAATGTAAGAAAGTAAATCAACTTGGTTTAAATTAGAAGTAAAAAGGCGTTTCCAGGGTTATGACTTCATCTCGGTTTTGCCTCGAGATGCCCGGTCCGTGTAGTGTCCTACACGGGCCGTGTCCAGTGTACACAGGCTGGGTACTGTCGTACACGGTCCGTGTGGCCCTCGAGTGAATGCAGCATTTATTGTTTCTTTGTGTTGTTCCTTTGTGTAGGGTTCTACTGACCAGACCTAATGTCTCTAAACCTCAACTGTCGTCTGTTGGTTTATTAACTTGGTATGGAATTGTAATATGTGCCCTCGTCGGGTTCTAGACCTCAACTGTCGTATATTGGTCTGAATTACCTAGTTGCTTGTTTGGTATACTAAAGGTAACCTCATTCCGTCGATATGAGGAAATGTTCACCTGTCGGTTACTACTTGGTTTCACCTTTGACACGGCCCGTGTGGAATTCTACACGGACCGTGTGCCTGTGTTCCTTGAGCGGTCGAGTCAGCGGTTCTCTGTTGTCGTGTCATCGGTCGAGGCGAGGTTGACACGGCCCGTGTGGAATGCTACACGGACCGTGTAGAGACTTCTAAATTCCAGATTCCTTCTCGATTTCGCCCGATTCCTGCAGAATAAGAATAAACTTGCAGCAGTACCACATTCTATATGTATTCAATGAATTATAACCGAATTTATAGATTAAAACACAGGTTTTGGTACGAATTTAAGGTCAAAATATAGATATGAATGCGAGATATCAAATTCCCCCAAGCTGAAATCTTGCTTGTCCTCAAGCAAAAATCCCAACTTAGGTAAAGGGCTGGTCTAATGATTACCTAAATGCAAAAGTAAATTCTAAATGCGAACAGTTTACGTGAGCTTGCTATTGTTAAAAATCCTCAAGAGTCCTTTTGAATAACAATTTGGATTTCTTTGATAAATTTTGATTCACCCCACTAATCAACTAATGAAATTTCATAATTTGAGATGTTCTAATATTTGCCAAAACTAATTGTTCGAATTGATTGATCTTTCATTCTTACATCGAAACTATGCCCTCGTTTGTGGTGATTTTCCTTTTTGCCCCCCCAAGCTTGGAACAAGCTTAGGTTAGAAAGTTGCAGACTTCGCGTGTTGACATATGCATAAGTTTTAATTATGGTTTTTCTCGAGCTCAAAGGCATCCAGTAGGATTGTGCCAGTACTCATTGTTTTCTTTCTAAATGTGGGAGACGAGCTCAAAGGCGCCCTGTAAGACTTATTGCCAGTACTCTTATTTTCTCCATCTTTTCGTTTGTTTTAATTCATTTGCATATATCATGAATACACGCATCCAATGGTATTCCTTCATATCAATGGATATCCCAATATTTCTTTTATTGAAAATCCCGGTTCCTTATTTTAAAAGGCACAGTTTAGTTTCAAAATGATTTTTCAATACAATTTGACTTTTCGTTCTTTCAAATGTTCAAACTATCTCGTCCTATGCAATTCTTTGATCAACTTATGGGGTTATTTCCAATTTCTCAAAGTCATCATAATTACAACTCAAAATTTCTCGCAAAGGTTTCTAACTCTAGCAATTCACGCAAATATATCGCCTAAAAGTGCAACAAAAAGTAAACATGACCTAAAAAGAAAAATAAATATGAACTAAATGCTAAAGTTCTCCCCCCCAAGCTAAGTCCGAGCATTGTCCTCAATGCTTCAAGACAGATAGAAGATAAAAGCTGGGGAAAAGAAAGCAAACCTGATCAGTAGTCGGAAGAATCATAGAGGCGCCAGTCGCGCAACTCGTCCTCTATAGCCCGGATCCGCCCGCCATAGTCGGTCACCTGCTGCTGGATGTCGCGAAGGAGAACACCGTGCTCGCGCTGAGTGTCACTCATGCCATGCAAGAGGCGGTACACATCCTGAATGGTCGGGTCGGCAATGTGAGAGCCGGTCTCAGCAGGGAAAGGGATATGGGCCTGGTGTGAGGAGCTGGGCGCATCGGTCATGGGTACATCATGATCAGGAGGAGGAGGTGGTGATGCTGGAGCAGCCGGCAGTGGCTCAGTGAAGAGCCAGGTGGACCTGTCCTCGAAGGAGAGAGGAGCCGAGAATGGCATCTGGTACTGAGTGCGGCCATCCAGCATGCGCCAGAGGTATCTGGTGCGACCGCCAGCGCTCCTCTGAATCCTAACGAATGTCGCCAGGCGGAAAGCGTCGGCGTCCAGGTAGCGTGGACCTCTACAGAGCGTGTCTCCATCGGTGGATAGCCTCAATCTATCGGCAATGTGGGTGACATAGGCACCCATAGTGATAGCGCCCCCCGTCCTCGTGGAGCGCTGGAGACCAAGCCAGTGGTGGATCATAATGAGCATCAGATCGGGCCGCTCTATCTCCTCGTCTGGGCGGAGCATGTGATCCAGAAGCTGGAGGTCCTCAATATTGGCACGGGAGACTGTCTCTCCACGTGCAAAGATAGTGACAGCAAGGGCGCGCTGGATGCATCGAAGGACTGGGTGTGCGATGTTGAGGCCCTTGAACTCCTTATTGTGAATGGCCTCGGGTGTCATGCCAGAAATCAAGTTCCAGAAGTGGTCCTTGTCGAGACCGACACGAAAATTGAGGGAATCGGTTTGGGGATCCGACTGGAAGCCAAACCACCTACGAAGCTGGTAGAGCCAGAGACGGTGAGTCTGGTAACGGAGCTGGAATTTGATGTAGGGGTCGCCTTGTCGATCCGTCTTGAGTTGGAGAGAAGAGAGAAACTCGTGCGTGAGTAACTCGTAGGAATTATGCTTAATGGCCCAGAAAGCAGGGGTAATCCCGATCCTGCCGGTGAGAAAGAGAAACTGCTCCTCGATGCCGAATGCGCGAAGGGTGTCGAAGTCAACCCGGCGAGTGTTTTCGAACTTTCGCAGCTACAAAGTATCGAAGTGCATGAACATGCGGCGGGTAGGGATGGGGAAGAAATCATCCTGGTAATCCTCTGCCCGATCGGTGTACTCCCTAGATAGGTGGTGGGACTCGTCAGAGGCATAATCGGACTCCTGAGGGGAAGAAGAATGATGAGAGGGAATACCGTGCGGTAAAGAGGCAGATGGAGGTGGAGAAGGTGGGCGCGCAGGTGGTGGTGTCTGGGCACTGAGAGCCTGCTGCCTATGCTCGTGGGCAAATTTGGATCGGCGTTCGCGATGCATGGTTGCTTCTGAAAAGGGCTGACACGGGCCGTGTGGAGGTGGACACGGGTCGTGTAGGTGTGCACGGACCGTGTAGAAGTGGATGCGGGCCGTGTCAGGCTAGGGTTTCGGCGGAATGGCAGAATTGACGGGGAAGAGAGAAAAGAGAGGGAGAGGTCTCGGCGAGGTTTGGTGCGCAGGTGAACAGCGAAGTAGTAAGTAGGGGAAGAAAAATTGAAAGGGAGAAGAGATGGAGAGACTTACCTGGAGAGAAGAGAGGGAGGAGCGTGGTTGGTGGTCGGTGCACTGGAAAAAGAGAGTGGAGGCCGAGAGAGATGCACATGGCGAGGAGTGCAGCTACACGGTGGCTTGCGGAGGTCGAATCGAATTGAGAGAGGGGTCGGATGCACTGTGGAAGATGGTGCTCGTGTGGGTAGATGAGTTTTTAAAGGAAACGAAGAGGTGTAACGCATGCGGAGCGGACGCGACCTTCCATATGCGTCGTTTGGCGGTTACACGGGCCGTGTGAGATGATCCTGGCCGTGTAAGAATCACAAGGGTCGGGTGCCTCACCCTCCTGGTGTTGTACGGGCCGTGTCATATGCTGTGCGGCCCGTGTGAGGTGCTCTCCTTGGAACTTTCTAAATGCAAATTAATTGAAAACAAATATGCATGCAAATAATAATACTATGCAGAAAGAAGAAATATTAAAAAATGCAAGAAAATTAAAAAGGGCTTGGGTTGCCTCCCAAGAAGCGCTTGTTTTAGGTCTCGAGCTTGACCACCTGCTTTAAGTTTCTGCTGGAGCGGGATCAGAGAGATCTTGATCGAACCGCTCGGTATGGGGATGGTCAGCAATGTAGTGTTTGAGACGCTGACCATTGACTTTGAAAGTCCTGCTCTCGTGATTTCCAATCTCAATCACACCGAATGGGTACACGTTCTTCACATGAAATGGGCCGGACCATCTAGACTTCAACTTACCTGGAAACAATCTCAATCTAGAATTAAACAAGAGTACAAGATCACCTACCTTAAATTCGCGAGAGGTAATGCGCTGGTCATGAACTCGTTTGGTTCGCTCCTTGTAGATTCTGGCATTCTCATAAGCATGTAGGCGCATTTCCTCCAGCTCATGTAAATCAAGGATGCGCTTCTCGCCAGCGGCAAGCATGTCCATGTTGATGGTTCGCGTGGCCCAGAATGCTTTGTGCTCGATCTCCACAGGTAAGTGACAGGGCTTGCCATACACTAGCTTGAAGGGACTCATCCCAATTGGTGTCTTGAAGGCAATTCGGTACGCCCAGAGTGCGTCATTAAGCTTGAGCGACCAATCTTTCCGGGTCCGTGCCACAGTCTTTTCCAAGATGGACTTGATTTCCCTGTTAGAAATTTCAGCTTGTCCATTAGATTGAGGGTGATAGGAAGTTGTTACCTTGTGTGTCACCCCATGACGGCTTAGAAGGTTGTCGAATTGTCGATTGACGAAGTGTTTGCCTCCATCACTGATGACTGCTCTTGGCACCCCAAAGCGAGGGAAGATGATGTCAGTGAACAACTTCTTTACTGCGTTTGAGTCTGCTTTTCGACATGCCACTGCCTCGACCCATTTGGACACATAGTCCACTGCAACCAGGATGTACTCATTCCCACATGATGATAGGAACGGTCCCATGAAATCAATACCCCACACATCAAAGAGTTCTACCTCGAGAATAGAGTTGAGAGGCATCTCGTTGCGCTTGGTAATATTCCCGGTCCGTTGACACTTGTCGCAAGCTGAGACAAAGGTTCTTGCGTCCCTGAAAATAGAAGGCCAAAAGAAACCAGATTGCAATACCTTGGTGGCTGTCTTTGAGAAGGAAGCATGCCCTCCGTAAGCAGAGGAATGGCAATGCTCGAGAATAGAGTGTGTCTCCTCGTACGGCACACAGCGTCGGAAGATACCATCAATACCTACTTTGAAAAGAAAAGGTTCATCCCAAAAGTAATACCTGGCATCTGAGCGGAGCTTCTTCCTCTGTTGGTATGTCATAGAAGCAGGATGTACTCCAGAAGCAAGAAAGTTGGCTATGTCTGCATACCATGGGATTGACTGGGTGGTTACACGGTCCGTGTGTCCGGTCGTGTGGCCTTGGTGTTGCAGTGCACGGGCCGTGTGAGATTTTGTGCGGTCCGTGTCAAGGTAAGTCAAGACAGAAGCTGAAAAGAGTTGTTCATCAGGGAATGAGTCATTGATTGGCAAACTGATAGAGTCATCATCTCCCCAGCGAAGTCGGGATAGATGGTCGGCCACAGTGTTTTCGACTCCTTTCTTGTCCCTGATTTCAATGTCAAATTCCTGCAAAAGAAGAATCCATCTAATCAAACGAGGTTTTGCATCTTGTTTACTTAGCAAATACCTGAGTGCGGCATGGTCCGTGTAGACGATTATCTTTGAACCAACTAAGTAGGATCGAAACTTGTCAAGAGCGAACACAATGGCCAGAAGCTCTTTCTCAGTTGTTGTGTAGTTCATTTGGGCTGGGTCTAGCACTTTGCTGGCATAGTAGATAGCACACGGCTTCTTGTCTTTTCTTTGCCCCAGAACTGCTCCTACAGCATAATCACTCGCATCGCACATCAGCTCGAATGGAAGAGACCAGTCAGGTGGTGCAGGATGGGTGCTGAAATGAGAGCTTCTTTCAAACTACAAAAGGACTTAACACAATCATCAGTAAAATCAAAATCAGAATCTTTAATGAGTAGATTGGTTAGTGGTTTAGCAATTTTAGAAAAGTCCTTAATGAAGCGGCGGTAGAATCCTGCATGACCTAGAAAGCTTCGAACCCCTTTGACACAAGTTGGGATTGCAAGCTTTTCAATCACTTCAATCTTTGCTTTATCAACCTCGATACCTTTAGAGGTCACAACATGTCCCAGAACAACACCTTCTTGGACCATGAAGTGACACTTCTCCCAATTCAAAATCAGATTGACTTCTTCACATCTCTGCAAAATCTTACAAAGATTGGTCAAACAAGAGTCAAAACAAGCACCATATACAGAAAAGTCATCCATAAAGATTTCAACCTCATTTTCAATAAAATCAGAAAAGATGGCCATCATGGCCCTTTGAAAGGTTGCTGGTGCATTACAAAGACCAAAAGGCATCCTACGATATGCATATGTAGCATATGGACAGGTAAAAGTGGTTTTTTCTTGGTCTTGTGGGTGGATGGGTATTTGAAAGAAACCAGAATAACCATCTAGATAACAGAAATAAGAGTGATTAGCAAGCCTTTCTAGAGAGTTGGTCAACGAATGGCAATGGAAAGTGGTCCTTACGCATGGCAGCATTGAGTTTTCTGTAGTCAATACACATCCTATAGCCACTGACAACACGCGTTTGGATCAGTTAATTATTCTCGTTCTTTACCACTGTTGCTCCTCCCTTCTTTGGCACCACATGGATAGGACTCACCCACTTGCTATCAAAAATCGGGTAGATAATACTTGCATCAAGAAGTTTTAGAATTTCTTTCTTTACTACCTCTTTCAAGTTCGGGTTGAGCCGTCGCTGGTGTTCAACAGAGGGCTTGTGATCATCTTCCAGTAAGATCCTGTGTGAGCAGATAGAGGGGTTGATTCCTTTCAGGTCCTTGATTGAATACCCGATTGTGCCTTTGTGATCTTTCAGCTTCTCCAAGAGTCTGGCGGTCTGATCGGGATTTAAACCTGCATTTACAATCACAGGATAGGATTTATCTGGACCTAAGAACTCATACGTGAGGTTGGATGGAAGAGGCTTGAGCTCAGGAGTTGGTTTCTCTTCTTGGGCCTTTGCACGATCCGTGTTAGATGTATGAGGTCCGTGTATACCCCTCGTGTCAGCCTTGTCCGACCCGAGTGCCCTATCCTCCAGCTCTTCAGGATTTTCTGCACGGTCCGTGTAGGATCTGTCCGGGCTGTGTCCAAGTTCCTCTGGGTTGTCATTTTGAGCATCTGCTGCACAAATCGATTCCAACTCGCCTTTTTCAACCTGCAACTCAGATAGAAAATCAGAATGATACCTTAGCGAGCTGTTGACTTGTTTAAGAAAATAGTCTTCGGCCAAATCCGTTAAGCACTCTTCGATTGCATCTACTCTGAAGCAAGATTCGTTTGGCGAAGGGTACTTCATGGCTCGATCGATCTGGAATTGCACCTTCTCTTCTTCTATGTTCAAGGTCAGTGTCCCTTTGAAAACATCAATTATCGCACCTGCAGTTCTTAGAAAAGGTCGTCCCAGAATAATGGGGACCTCCTTATCTTCTTCCATTTCCATCACAACAAAATCAGCAGGTACATAAAATTTACCAACCTGAACCGGTACATCCTCCACTATGCCTAGCGGTAGTCTTACCGAGGAGTCTGCTAGCTGCAAAGTCATTCGCGTAGGTCTGAGCTCACCAACTCTCATTCGATCAAAGATGGTGCGTGGCATGAGACTCACGCTAGCTCCCAAATCACATAGAGCTTTCTTGATCGTGGCTTTCCCTATAGTACAAGGAATAGAAAACTTACCAGGGTCTTCCAGTTTGGGCGGTAACTTGCTTCTCAGAATGGCACTGCACTGTTCCGTCAGTTTTACCGTCTCGTGCCCCCCCAAGCTTCGTTTGTTGGAAATGATGTCTTTGAGGAACTTGGCGTAGGTGGGCATTTGAGTCAGAGCCTCGGTAAATGGAATAGTGATGTGCAGTTGCTTGAGAACATCTATGAATTTGGCGAATTGCCCGTTTAGTTTGGTTTCAGCTAGTCTCTTAGGGAAGGGTACAGGTGGCCGGTATGGTGGTGGTTTCTCAGCCCCTGTCTTTTTCTGACCTTCAGGTTCTCTTTGCACGGGCCGTATGGACTCTGTACGGTCCGTGTGAACAGTCGTCTCAATGTTTCCTGCTGGCCGTGTGAGCTTTGCACGGTCCGGATGTTCAGTTTCTTCAGAAGGTGGAGTGTGCACGGGCCGTGTGGAATCTGCACGGTCCGTGTCCTTGGCAGGGTCAGGATTTGATATGGTGTGCGGACGTGTGAGCTCGACACGGTCAGGATTCTGCACAGCCCATGTGAGATTTGCACGATCCGTGTCATTCAAAATTTTGCTGGGCATGGCAGGTCCTTCATACTGGGTTCCACTTCTCAGTGTCACCGCCTTAGCTTCCCCTCTGGGGTTTACCTCTGGTTGGCTGGGTAGTCTTCCCGGTGGTGTAAGGCTCGAGTTAACTTGGTGACTGATTTGCTCGATCAACTTGTTCTGAGCAGCCAGTTGAGCATTCATTTGAGCATTCATGGTTTGCATTTGCTCAAACATCATCTGGTTCATTTTTCCTTGCTCATGCATGAAGTCGTTATACGGCTTAGGTGGACCGGATTGAGCTGCTCGGTTGTTTGAGTTGTTGAAAGAGGCATTTTGGTAGAAGTTTCGGTTATTGTTGCTGCTAGAATGATTGTTGAAGGAGTTGTTGAAAGAGGGATTTGGAGCATTGTTGTATGGCGCAGAGTTGTTCTGTTTCCACCTCCAGTTTTGTTGCTCAATCGGGTCTTTGGAGTAGGACCGGTTGAAAGGAGGTTTTGGAAAGTAGGATGGTTCATTGTTGAGAGAGTTGACTTGCTCGGTTTCTTCATCCCTCTGCGCTAGTGGACATTGCTCGTAAGCGTGACTTTCATCTCCACACATCACACAAGTTTGTTGCTGCTGATCAACCGCTTTCACACTCATCTTGTCGAAAGCTTTCTGCATAGCATCAAGCTTGGCGGTTAGAGCAGTCATTTGATCAACCTCAAATCGGCCGCCTCCTCCAGCTCGAGTGTTGTCGCGGCCGGACCATTGTTGGTTTTGAGCCATGTTGTCGATCAAATTCATAGCTTCAAGAGGTTCTCTAGACATCAAAGCTCCACCTGCAACAGCATCAACAGATGTACGAGTGCTTTCAGTTAAACCATCATAAAATGTTTGGATCAACAACCAGTCAGGTATACCATGGTGTGGACAAGAATACTGCAACTCCCTAAACCTTTCCCAGGCCTCGTTTAGGGATTCATCAGACCTTTGCCTAAAACTAGTCAGTTGGGTTCTTACCTTGGCAGTTCTTTTATGAGGAAAAAATCTAGTTAGAAACAATTTAGACAGTTCCCTCCAATTGGTAACGGAATCCCTTGGTAATGACCCTAACCATTTCTTGGCCTTGTCCCTAAGAGTAAAAGGAAACAGTGCAAGTCTGGTATAATCAGTTGTTAAGCCATTGGTTTTGATGGTTGTGCAACATTCAAGAAAAGTTTGGAGATGGACATGTGGATCCTCATGATCCAAGCCATGGAACGTGTTCTGCTGGAATATGTTGACAACTCCCGAATTGAAGTTCGATTGTTGTCCAACGATTCGCGGTAGTCTGATGGCCCCCCTCACATCTCCAGCACGTGGCACATTGAATTCGCGCAAGGTTCTTGGCACAAAGTCGGCCATGTCATCATCAGAGAGGTCATCAACCACGTCATCTTCCCTGTCTTGTCCGTCGTTGTTGCTCATCTCTCCTCTGCTTGGATTTTCAGAGTGCACGGACCGTGTATCGTCTGCACGGGCCGTGTGCAGAGGTGGTTGTGCAGGACCAGCTGTGTCTGCGTCGGGAAGTGGTCCTTTACTCCTCAGATTGTAGTCTCCCTTGGGTGGAGGTATGGATGCCAGTTTTCCTGAAAGAGAGAGAAAAATAAAAGAAAAGGATACAAGTTAAAATCTAGATTAAATAAAGTAAGCAAAAATCCAGAAAATAAATGATGCCGTCCCCGGCAACGGCGCCAAAAACTTATTGCACCAAAAGGTATAGTACAAAGTTTCAGTACAGTAAACTGTACTTTTTAACCTTCAATACACTTTTTGGTTCAGACTGCAAGTATACAATCCTATCGAGTAGTATAAATTCGGGTATCGATCACAGGGACGGTTCAAGTCTTAACTAGAATTCTACCTAAATTAAATAAAGACTAGAAGTTGGAAAAATGTTGGTTTTGGTTTCCATAGTTCCTAACAATTCATTCACAGTAATTAAAATGTAAGAAAGTAAATCAACTTGGTTTAAATCAGAAGTAAAAAGGCGTTTCCAGGGTTATGACTTCATCTCGGTTTTGCCTCGAGGTGCCCGGTCCGTGTAGTGTCCTACACGGGCCGTGTCCAGTGTACACGGGCCAGGTACTGTCGTACACGGTCCGTGTGGCCCTCGAGTGAATGCAGCAGTTATTGTTTCTTTGTGTTGTTCCTTTGTGTAGGGTTCTACTGACCAGACCTAATGTCTCTAAATCTCAACTGTCGTCTGTTGGTTTATTAACTTGGTATGGAATTGCAATATGTGCCCTCGTCGGGTTTTAGACCTCAACTGTCATATATTGGTCTGAATTACCTAGTTGCTTGTTTGGTATACTAAAGGTAACCTCATTCCGTCGATATGAGGAAATGTTCACCTGTCGGTTACTACTTGGTTTCACCTTTCGGATCACTAATCCTACCTCATGTACTTAGTTTGGTTAAGAGATTATAAGGGCCAAAGTACCTTCTAGATGTGATCATTCATCTAGTGGTAAACCAATAAAAATCAAACAACTTACACTAAGCAATTAAATCAAACACAATCAAGCAAACACAAATTTCAACAAAAGAATCCAATAACTAACATGCAAAACAAAACATTCGATTACATCACAACCCTAGAAACTAAGAGATCTACTCAATCATAGTTCTAAAACAAAATAAAAAAGTAATAAAAAAGATTAGCCATGACAAAACCCGAAGAACAAAGAAGATCCGTCGAAAACTCGCGTCTTTCGCTTCTCAACTTCGTCTCCAAGCTTAGCCGTCAAGTCCAAACCCTAGTAATTGCTTCTCTGCTCCAGAATGTCCTCTCTGGTGCAAGAAATCTCGCTTATATGCTCGTCTGGCCGACCTTCCATTAATTAGCCTTGTTTCCAAATTCTGGATTTGTTTCCAGAATTGCTTGACACGGCCCGTGTGGAATTCTACACGGACCGTGTGCCTGTGTTCCTTGAGCGGTCGAGTCAGCGGTTCTCTGTGGTCGTGTCATCGGTCGAGTCGAGGTTGACACGGACCGTGTAGAGACTTCTAAATTCCAGATTCCTTCTCGATTTCGCCTGATTCCTGCACAATAAGAATAAACTTGCAGCAGTACCACATTCTATATATATTCAATGAATTATAACCGAATTTATAGATTAAAACACAGGTTTTGGTACGAATTTAAGGTCAAAATATAGATATGAATGCGAGATATCAACATGCAAGATGAAGACGTGATGGGAAATGGAAATGTATGTCGACACACTCATTACGACGGAGATGAAGACGTGATGGGAAATGGAAATGTATGTTTCGTACATTGTTCAATCTTTTGTTTCATGCATTCCTATAGGTAATAAATGATATCTAGTAATAATTTTGAGATATGTCACAACATTATGGATGCATGAGGAAGAGTCCCATGGAAATAACATATTCGGTATATATACGTAACAAATGTGGCTCAGCAATTGTCTGAGCGAATTTTGAAAACATCGGTGGTTTTGCGCTGTGAAGTAGAGATGCCAGGTTCTAAGCCACAAAGATTATCTGGAAGTAATTGACTATGGTGTTAATTAATTGTAATTTCATAACTATAATTATAACCGAAGAGTGTTTGTATATGTGTATAAACTTTGAAGTGTACAACAAACATTAAGTGATGACCACTTACATCCTTTATTTTGTTAAAAAATTTAAATGTGTCATTTTCATATAGTCCCTTAGACGAAGACCATCGTACTTTCAAACCAAAGAAAAATGCAAAGATTATTTAAAATACAGAAAATATCATATTTTAAACATTTGTTTTCTACAACTATCTTTGACAAGTTATAATATTTTAACTCGTACAAAAAACTAATCGTTTTGATTCGATCTTGTTCGCGGTGATAGCTTCACACTCCTAGAAGATTGTCCCTGTGTGCCCGGAAATGTCTGAAAATGCCAGCTCGCAAACATGAAAAGTTGCGTCCCTAATTTTCTGCTTATTTAAGTGTGGATATATTCTTGTTATAGAATATGATATCACTGCGACGACCTAAATTGTGAAAGAATTAAACAAATGTTTTATCCGTAATGAAAAAAAAAGCAATGCCCTGCTCGCTTCACAACGCTTGTTTTTATGAGGAAAATAATTTTCTGTTGTTTAAACTGTAATTAAAAAAACTTGTATTTCTGATATCTCGCATTCATATCTATATTTTGACCTTAAATTCGTACCAACACCTGTGTTTTAATCTATAAATTCGGTCATAATTCATTGAATACATATAGAATGTGGTACTGCTGCAAGTTTATTCTTATTCTGCAGGAATCAGACGAAATCGAGAAAGAATCTGGAATTTAGAAGTCTCTACACGGTCCGTGTAGCATTCCACACGGGCCGTGTCAACCTCGACTCGACCGATGACACGACCACAGAGAACCGCTGACTCGACCGCTCAAGGAATACAGGCACACGGTCCGTGTAGAATTCCACACGGGCCGTGTCAAGCAATTCTGGAAACAAATCCAGAATTTGGAAACAAGGCTAATTAATGGAAGGTCGGCCAGACGAGCATATAAGCGAGATTTCTTGCACCAGAGAGGACATTCTGGAGCAGAGAAGCAATTCCTAGGGTTTGGACTTGACGGCTAAGCTTGGAGGCGAAGTTGAGAAGCGAAAGACGTGAGTTTTCGACGGATCTTCTTTGTTCTTCGGGTTTTGTCATGGCTAATCTTTTTATTACGTCTTTATTTTATTTTAGAACTATGTCTGAGTAGATTTCTTAGTTTCTAGGGTTGTGATGTAATCGAATGTTTTGTTTTGCATGTTAGTTATTTGATTCTTTTGTTGAAATTTGTGTTTGCTTGATTGTGTTTGATTTAATTGCTTAGTGTAAGTTGTTTGATTTTTATTGGTTTACCACTAGATGAATGATCACATCTAGAAGGTACTTTGGCCCTTATAATCTCTTAACCAAACTAAGTACATGAGGTAGGATTAGTGATCCGAAAGGTGAAACCAAGTAGTAACCGATAGGTGAACATTTCCTCATATCGACGGAATGAGGTAACTTTTAGTATACCAAACAAGCAACTAGGTAATTCAGACCAATATACGACAGTTGAGGTCTAGAACCCGACGAGGGCACATATTGCAATTCCATACCAAGTTAATAAACCAACAGACGACAGTTGAGGTTTAGAGACATTAGGTCTGGTCAGTAGAACCCTACACAAAGGAACAACACAAAGAAACAATAACTGCTGCATTCACTCGAGGGCCACACGGACCGTGTACGACAGTACCCGGCCCGTGTAGAACACTACACGGACCGGGCACCTCGAGACAGAACTGAGATGAAGTCATAACCCTGGAAACGCCTTTTTACATCTGATTTAAACCAAGTTGATTTACTTTCTTACATTTTAATTACTGTGAATGAATTGTTAGGAACTATAGAAACCAAAACCAAACTTCTAGTCTTTATTTAATTTAGGTAGAATTCTAGTTAAGACTTGAACCGTCCCAGTGATCGATACCCGAATTTATACTACTCGATAGGATTGTATACTTGCAGTCTGAACTGAAAAGTGTATTGAAGGTTAAAAAGTATAGTTTACTGTACTGAAACTTTGTACTATACCTTTTGGTGCAACACATGTTCGCACCGATGAAAGCAAAAATAGAAAATCATAATTTGAAAGTCAAAACAGAAGGTCATAAACTCAAATCATGAAAACATAATATCTTAATTGATATGGCGTTATTTTTTGTTGTTGTGAGCCAACCTGTGAGATCTCAAGACTCTAGTTAGCTGCGTGGCAACAAACAACGACATGCAGTTCAACAAGAACTGTAGAGGCAGTTCTGTATAGATCACTGAACGACAACCGATAAGGTATATCTTAAAAATATATACCACCTTCTACATGTTTCAACACAAAAACTCTAGAGAAAAATCAACTTTAATTCAATATTTTATGAACTCAACATCACTCTTGCTTGCTCAAGGTCATTCACGGTGTCTCTTTTTGTTTATTGTAGCCTCATGCTTTTCTTACATGTAAAGGCATCATGATTATGACCTTGTTTTGCTAAAACCATTGGTTGGCAAGAGGATTGTGGATTAAAGATACTCTATAAATACTATCCATAGCATGCATTTGATTTCATCATCAGCCACAAACATCTCTTCAGACTTACCTACAAAGTTTGAATTTACATTTCTTTCCAATGGCTTCTTCATCGCCTTTTCTGCCTACTGTACTTTTGGGGCTTGTTCTCGGGATCTTATTTATAGCTCTACTTCCTATGGCTACTGCTAACGAGCCACTGACCGAGGTATTTGAGAATTGGATGGCTAACTTTGGTCGCGTCTATGCAAGCGATGCTGAAAAGTCGCTTCGCTTGGAGGTGTTCAAGACCAACCTGCAATACATCGAGTCCACAAACAACCAACCCGGTCTTACGTACAAACTCGGTCTTAATAAGTTTGCTGATCTTACGAACTCGGAGTTTATGGCTAAGTATGCAAGCTACACTCCACGCAGTGGACCGAAGAACTCAACCCCATCCAAATACTCAACATTTGTATCAGCCCCGACATCGATTGACTGGCGGTCTCAAGGTGCGGTCACACCGGTTAAGGATCAAGGAGATTGCGGTGAGTAAAACTATAAGTTTGCGTTATTAAAAACAAGCATGTCATCTACCATGATATAGGAACAATGAAAGCTTAACAATTTTAATTCGCACTCGAAAAACAAGAGTTTTCATAGCATATTATGTCGAGATTTCTCGACTTGCTCTTGTGCCAACACACAGTGACCTATAAAATTAAAGTAAAATTTACTTGACTTTTTTCTCTCTCTCGAAAATACTAGAATTCATAATATATTTTTGGCACCAGATGTGACTCCTAGGCTTTTATTAAATAACAAAGCTCTGTATTTCTTAAAAGAAAGAAAACTGTCATGCTGAGTATTATGCCTTGATTTTATTCGGAAAAGAAAAAAAACAGTGTCATTATTTTCATTATCAACTATGAGTGCAGGTAGCTGTTGGGCTTTCTCAGCTGTAGCTGCTATCGAGGGGATAAACAAAATCAGAACCGGACAATTGGTGACTCTTTCGGAGCAGGAGCTGGTAGACTGTGTTACCTCTTGTTACGGATGCAATGGAGGATACATGGACTATGCCTTTCAATGGGTGAAAAATAACGGGGGCATCACAAATTCGACGGACTACCCATACAAGGCGTTGCAAGGAACTTGCAACACCGTGAAGACCGCTCACCGTCAAGTTACCATCACCGGTTACGCAGGCATCACCCCTTACAGTGAGACTTCTCTCATGAATGCCGTCGCGATCCAACCTGTTTCTGTAGCCATTGAATCAAGTGGATATTATTTCCAATTTTACACGAGTGGAGTTTTTACTGGCTCATGCGGGACGAGTCTAGACCACGGCGTGACAGTAGTTGGGTACAGCAACAGCGTAACCCCTCACTACTGGATAGTGAAGAACTCGTGGGGTACATCTTGGGGCGAGTCTGGATACATCAAGATGAAGAAGGACATTACCAGCACGGCAGGCTTGTGCGGTATCGCCATTGAACCCTTTTATCCTACCAAGTGATTTTGATGATGAGCATGACCGTTAGGACTTGTGCTTTACATTTTTCATTGGATACAACTGCTACTTAAGTGACCAATGAGCCTCTGAATAAAAATTAATGTATGCATGTGTGATTTGTGGAGAGAGATCTATCAGTGAATAAAACAAATGGAAGTTTGTATCAAAATAGTTCTATATTCGTTCTATATCGTTTATGTATTGTTGGAACGATGTTGGAAAGCGCGAGACCTATACTCTTGTTTTAAGCCTAGTTCTATCTTCTTCAAGTATTAGTCACAGAAACACTCTAATGTAATGGATCTTAAGAAGAAAAGCATAATAAATTCATCACATAATGTCACCAATGTTATAAATGGAGCTTATCCAATGACATGCGCATCAACACTTCAAGAAGGAAGTAACAAAACGTAACATAGAATAAATAAATTAAATAAGCGGCGTTTCATAGGAGATGCCAGAAGAGGGTGACTTTTAATTAACTTCAACATAATGTACTACTCAAGAAATTAAAATGACCAAATATACCGAAGACAACTTGTATGAGTCACTTTTATTTCTCACGAAAGTACCCGATTTCTGCTTACTGTAAGAAATTGCTCCTTGTAGGCGAAAAATGACAAAAGCATGGATTGCTAACTTCAAAATATATTTTGATTCAATAAACAACAATGCGATTCTTCGAGGTGATTCGATATATAACCTGCATATAATTTTTCAAGACAATATATTCCACGATGTGTCATCCGCTGTTACCGTTTTTTCCTCTACTAAACCACAAGTAATTGAATAGAACGTTGTTTGGTCCTTGACATTAATTTATGCCTGAAGAATTAATACAATAACGACAACACATATCCGTACAACATAGAAATACAAGTTTTTTTAATTACAGTTTAAACAACAGAAAATTATTTTCATCATAAAAACAAGCGTTGTGAAGCGAGCAGGGCTTTGCTTTTTTTTTCATTACGGATAAAACATTTGTTTAATTCTTTCGCAATTTAGGTCGCCGCAGTGATATCATATTCTGTAACAAGAATAACTCCACACTCAAATAAGCAGAAAATTAGGGAAACAAAACTTTTCATGTTTGCGAGCTGGCGTTTTCAGACATTTCCGGGCACACAGGGACAATTGCTTCTAGGAGTGTGAAGCTATCACCGCGAACAAGATCGAATCAAAACGATTAGTTTTTTGTGCGAGTTAAAATATTATAACTTGTCAAAGTGAGTTGTAGAAAACAAATGTTTAAAATATGATATTTTCTGTGTTTTAAATAATCTTTGCCTTTTTCTTTGGTTTGAAAGATACGATGGTCTTCGTCTAAGGGACTATATGAAAATGACACATTTAAATTTTTTAACAAAATAAAGAATGTAAGTTGTCATCACTTAATGTTTGTTGTACACTTCAAAGTTTCTACACATATACAAACACTCTTCGGTTATAATTATAGTTATGAAATTACAATTAATTAACACCATAGTCAATTACTTCCAGATAATCTTTGTGGCTTAGACCTGGCATCTCTACTTCACAGCGCAAAACCACCGATGTTTTCAAAATTCGCTCAGACAATTGCTGAGCCACATTTGTTACGTATATATACCTGATAGGGCCATGTTCCATAGGCCCTTTTACATAATTTAAACTGGGCCATAAGCGACTCGGATTCGGACCTCTAAGAGGCCAACCCGAAGTCATATGAAAGGCCCAAAAGGTCCACCAAGTCGGGGCCCAATACAGCGGCCCCCAACATAGCCTTAAACGGGGTTTATGCTAACCGACATGCGGGATGATAGTGGAAACGGCTAACTTAATGCCTCCCATCCCTGTAACGGCTGACATAACTACCCACGTCCTCCATAACTGCCCGAGATAGCAGTTATGGACGGACTATATAAGGCAGTGATTCCCATGAATAAGGGGACTTTTTCCAACCACAAGAGAGATCACACAGGATAGAGTACGAATCTCTCACAATCAACCCCGAGTTCACAACTCCATTACCATCTCGGCCTGCCATCCTTTGGCAGGACGAACTCAACTCAGCCCAAGATTCCATACGGCCTCATCTCCCGAGATAGGACGTATCAACCACCGTGGGGCCACGCCTTGCTCACAAAGAGAATTAGATGGCTCACCAAACCACATCAGTTCCGCTCCCACCAGGAACCACGATCCCGCTAGAGGTAACAATCACACCATCTCCCCTGGTTACCCCGCTGACAGGGAACCTCTCTCACAGTCAGCCTCAAGGGGAGAGGCCTCACAATTCGGTAATACGACCCCATGGTCCCCAACCGGAACAGCCTCGCCGCACAGGTCCCATCATTGCTACTCAACCTTTGTTTACTGAAGGGCAGGCGAGTAGACCATTGTATACCGAGCACACACCGTTACTTGGTACTTACCATCCACCATACATACCGCACTACACTCAACAGACGCCATTTTATCCTTATGGCGCAACCACCTACACGCCGTACACCCCGATGTACCCCCAGTACCCCTATGCGACACCACCTGCACAATGGGGTCCAGGAGGCGCTCAAGGGGTATATCCCATGACAGGTCCAACACCACATTCCCAACAAGTACCACTGCGACCTGTAATCCAGACCGTGCCACTAACTGTGCCGGCTTCCCGACCTCTATCAGCAAACCGTGTTCTAAGTCGGTGATGTGTATTTTTGGTATTGGAATATGTGGGTCAATTTTGTAATACACTCTATGCTTTAAATTTATAAACCTTAATACACAATGATAGATTGGTTGCAAGCATACAACCTATCCTTGTAGTAAAATAGGTATCGATCCAAAGATAACGGGAGAAATTACTTTTTACTTAAATAATTAATTCTAAATAATGCAATTAAAATAAAAGGGGGGAATTTGTTGAAAACTGGAATGGTGGGTTCAATACCCGAATTGGAGTTTAAACAAAACAAAACAATTCTAAACAAATAATAAAAAAAAAGTTTGTAATCAAAGAGATGGAATCTAAGGGCTATCGGCTCTCAATCCCTTGATCAAATTCACATTTACTTGATTTCTAAATTCATGTTTGTTATTTTGGGGTTTCTAAACCTAATATGTCAAAAAGGGTCACTTTCGTGAATTAATAACGTGTCTAGATAGTTCGGATTTCACGATTAAGTCCCTCATCCTAATTATCTAGACCATAACCTTATGTTTAGCCTAATTTATTCCCAAATTTCGACACTTCACGATTAAGTCCTTCATACCAAAATTCGGTTCAATTTTAGGGGTCCCAATTGAATATGAGGCTTCACGATTAAGTTTTTCGCCTCAATTCAACCATTGTTCTTGTGGTTCCGGACTAAGAAATAGATTTGGTCATTTCTAATCTTAATCCTAAAATTATTCATGCAAGTAATTCGGTTTTATCAATTCTTTGATCCTAACACCTTAAGTTTGTTAAACCCAAGCGGGACACTAATTAATAATTCACAAATTACTCAAGCACATGAATTATAAAATCACCAAGAACAAACAATTAACAAACAATCATCACATAGAAATATTATCCAAGTAAACTAGAATCTAATACAAGTTCATGATTTTAGCCTAAGCCCCTAGAGAGGAATCTAGCCCCTCATGGGTGCAATAACATCCAAGAGATAGAAAAGAGTAAACATGACTAAAAACTAGATAAACAAATATAGAAGAGAATACACCAATCTCCTAGTTTGCTGCCCTTGTCTTCAATGTCTGCTCGCTCGAATCAAGCCTTCAACCGTTAATCCAAAAGCTCTTGATCTTGTGAAGAGAAGAGAATAAAAATGGAGAGGTTTTGAATAATAAGAACTTAGGAGCAAGGTGGAAGAAGAGATCCCTTCAACCTGCTGCCTCTCCCCTCTTTAATAGCCAATTTCGTCACTCCCCTCATCAATCCCGAAATCTGGCAGCAGTTATGAGAAGATCCCTCAAAATCATGCTGAATTGGCGCTGGTGCGGCCTTCACAAAATCCGCGCAGCCCGCACAATATGGAGAGTTGACCGGAAACTGCGCGGAGGAAAAAGGGGTTTGTGCGGCCCGCATAGATTTCGTGCGGCCCGCATAGAATTTCTTAAGGCCGCACGACTGACCGCAATACTCTCTGACTTGACTGAGCAAAACTTGTAGATTTCTGACTTTTTAATTTCGGATGAATTTAATTTTGTGTGGCCCGCATAAAATTCATGCGGCCCGCACAAACTCGCATAATTGCTCCTTTTTGCTTGATTCCTACAAATTAGACAAGGCAACAGCAGTAACTTGGTTCTTGAATGAATTCTCTATTAAACTAGGGTAAAACACATAAAATTTGGTACAATTCAGAGGTAAAACCTTAACCGAAAGTGTATACAATTGAGGCTTATCAAAATCCCCCAAGCTTAAACCTTGCTTGCCCTCAAGCAAAAATCTAAACCTAGGTATGAGTCCGGCTTCTAAACTAACCAAATTCCACGAATGTTCCTAAGTGCGAAAAATTTACATGATCTTGCTATCGTTAAAAACTTCGAGAATCCTTTTGGTCAACAATTCGGACTTTCCTTGATCAACTTTAATTCACCCCACAACTTGATCAATCAAATTTCATATTCAAAGATGCCTTAATATTTGCAAGAATTAATCATTTGGATTTATCAATGTTTCATTCTTCCACCAAAAATATGCCCTCATTTTGTGGTGATTTATCTTTTTCGCCCCCCCAAGCTTGTTCCAAGCTTGGGCTAGAAAGTTGTAAATTTTCGCGTGTTGGTAGCATGCAAAATTCTATTTTATGTTTCTTTTTGTTGCTATTTTTGTGACACTATGATCTTTATCCTTAATACAAAACCGGCTAGTTATGAGTAGTTAACCATACCCAACCGTTTTAATTCAAAAGTGCAATTGCATGCTCTTGGTTCAACCCTTCCATGACATGAACTCACACTTGTGGTGTAAACTCGGCCATTTTATCGGGTGAACTAGCGGAGCAAAGTGTCAAGGACTCATAACCATAAGTACGTCATGTCGCCGTAACATAGGTAAGCGGAGTCCGAGTTGAATTTTCACAAATTTTTCATTAAAATCATTTCATCAACTTAAGCAAAAATACCATGAATACACGCATCCAAAGGTATTCTTTCATACCTATGGATATTACAACCTTTCTTTCATTTGTAAATCTCAATTTCCCAATTAGAAGAGTATACCTTGGTTTCAAAATACTTTCTCGATAAAATCCAATTTTTCATTTTTTCAAAATCCTAAAACATCTCATCCAATGCAATTCTTTGATCAAATATGGGGTTATTTCAAATTTTTCAAAGTCATCCAAATTATAACCAAAAATTTTCAAACAAGTCCTTAATTCTAGCAATCACACAAATTTCTCGCCTAAAAATGCAATTTTGCGAAAAAATTAAACATGTCCTAAATGCAGATACAATTTTTCTTCCGATTCCCCCCCCAAGCTTAAACAAAGCATTGTCCTCAATGCAAACATTCACACAAGAAGGAATAAAAAGGAAGAAAAATAAAACTCACAAAGTGGTGGAGAAGGCGAAAGTGGAAAAGGAGGCTAAGGCGCCTCACTACGGCGGTGGTGTGCCGACTGCCCTCTTGGGAACTGCATTGCGTTGGCGACGGCGGCGGCGCTCATGTGGTGGAGTGGGCGGTTCCTCATTGGGTTCGATGCCAGAGTTCTCGAAGGTTTGTTGAGCGTACCACCGTGCTAGTTGTGCATCTTCCTCGGCTTGGTGGAGAGGTACTTCGAAAGAGTCCATGCGGAGGTTGATGCTGTTTAATTGAGAGGTGATATCGGAGTAGTTTTGCGTCCAGGTTTTGTTCATCTCAACCAAGTAGTCCATGAGTTCTTGGTTGGAAGGACCGGCAAGCGCGGGTTGAGCGGGGACGTCTTGCGCAGCAGGTGGTGGTGGATGAGCGGTGGCCTCTGGACCTAAAATGATAGGTTCGTCCGTCAGATTCCAAGTGGAAAGCAGCAGTGGGTCAAGGACTGTGGTGAGAGGTAAGCGGTAGCCATAGTCGCCCGGGCCATCACTTATCCAGAAAGTGTCGTCGGGCGAGCGTCGAAGGAGCTGCATGTGCTGGAGGCCTGAGAGATCAAGAGTGATGGGGCCTTCGAGCGGAGTGTCCGGAATGTTGACGCCTAAGGCACGGGCGATTTTGGTGATCACCCCGCCACAAGAGATGCTGCCGTTGGTCCGGTGCTCGGTGGCTACAGAGTGGAGATGCTTGGCGAGGTAGTACCCGAAATGTGGTTGGAAGTGCATCTCTTTGTTGTTCCTGCGCAACATACAATAGAGATAGAAATTTTCGGGCTTTTTAAAGCAAGAGCTAGTCTCACCTCGCCCAAAAAGGGTAAGTGCCAAAACACGTTGAATGTAGCGGAGTGCCGGATGCTTAATGAGGCGAACCCGTTGAGCATTGAGCGCGCAATGCCGATCAATGAGTTCGGCTCGGAAACTGGGTTCGGACATGTCGGATTGGAAAGTGCATGTCTCGTTCATAGCGTAAGCATCGGTGGTGGGTAGTTGGAGATGATCCATAAGGTCGGTTGCAGTCATTGTGAAGAATTGGCCACCAATGCGGAAGGTGAGGAGACTCTGTGCCCTGTCAAAGTCGAATGTGGAGAGAAACTCGAGGGTGATGCCTCGGAAAGTTTGGCATGGGGAGGATAGAAATTGCCACAGGCCGATGCGTTCGGTTAGCATCTTGACAGAGTCGAGAAGACCGAGTTCCCGGAGGGTAGGGATGTCAATCCATCGAGAGGAGTGGAGCACTCGGTTGTTGAGAAGGTGTTCGAGACGCTCACGGTACTTTAATGCCAAAGGTTCTGCCTCGAAACCCTCAAAGTAGGATTGCAAGGGGTAAGGTGGTAGGTATGGTTCATTAAGCCCGCTTGATTCGCCGGGCCCTTCAGTCCCCTTTTGGCGCTTCGGATTTCTTCGTGGAGGCATCTGCTAAAATAGATGAGAGAGAAAGGGTGGTGTAGCTACACGGTACCAAGGTGTAGTAACACAAGGAAAGAAAAGAAAAATGAAAAATGAAAATTTCAAATTTGTGTGGGCAACAGAGACTTATGCGGCCTGTCGTGCGGGCAGTTCAAATTTTTATGCGGCCCGCAGAAATTAATTTGGTTAACCCGGAAAGAAAAAAAATGGGCAACAGAGACTTGTGCGGCCTCTCGTGCGGGCAGTTGAAAATTTCGTGCGGCCCGCACAAAACCAAAAATTACAGTAATGGACAGAAAAATGGCTGAAAATTTCGTGCGGCCAACGGTACCCGCATAAATCGAGAAAATTTCTGAAAATGCTCTGTTTTGGCCGAACTTAGGGTTTGAGTAAAAGTTTACCAAATATTGGTGCGTTTTTGACAAAGATGTGGTGTAGATCGGTTGAGAGTAAGCAAGAGAGAAGGAAAAGAGAGAAATCTAACCTTTTGGAAGCGAAAAACGAAGAGGGGTTGCGAAGAACTCGGTGTAGAGGCGAAGAGACACCGGTTCTAAGAGGGAGAGAAGGAGAGCGGCACCGTGAGAGAGAGGAGTAGTGAGTCCGGCGGCAGGGCAGTGGTGGAGATCTGCAAAGGAATGGAGAAGAAGGGAGAGAGGGTGGCTACAAGGGGAGGGAGAGAGTTAGAGGAAGAGAGTTAGGGTTTGTAGAGAGAAAAAAACGAAAATAGAAAGGGTGGGAGAGAAAGGAAGGGAGGGGGTCGGGTTTAAAAGAGAAAAAACAGGGGTTTCCAAAAATCGCGCTCATTCAATGTGCCAACTGTTCATCTCGTACGGCCCGCACAAAATTTTTTTTTTTTTATTTTTTTTTATTTATTTATTTTTTTTTTTTTCGGTGTCATAGAAGATTCGTGCGGCCCGCATAAATCAAGGTGCACCCCGCACCGTAGGCCGCAAAACTCTCTGACTCAGAAGAGGGTTTTTTTTTTTTTTTTTTTTCAAGACCCGCACAAAAACATTGAACCCCGCAGAAGCACCCGCAGAACTCTCTGTTTTGTAGCAGGAAAATAGAAAAAGTGTCAAAGATTAAAACGAATAAAGTAGAAAAACTTGGGTTGCCTCCCAAGAAGCGCTCGGTTTTAAGTCGAGAGCTCGACTCAGTGACGCTTAAGTCGGAGATGGGGGATCGGCAAGGGTCATGACAGCTTTTTCGCCGATTGCTTCGTGTTGATAGAAATGCTTGAGTCGCTGGCCGTTCACCTTGAATGAGCCGGTTTTCTCGCTCCAAATTTCAACGGCTCCATGATCATAGACTCTTTGAACTTGATATGGCCCGTTCCACCTAGATTTCAATTTACCAGGAAATAATCGAAGACGGGAATTGAATAAGAGAACAGTGTCACCTACCTGGAAGTGCCTTCTCGCAATATGTTTGTCATGCCAACGCTTGGTTTTCTCCTTATATAATTTGGCATTTTCGTAGGCATTTAGGCGTAACTCCTCCAACTCGTGAAGATCAAGGATTCGTTTTTCTCCGGCGGCTTTCATGTCCAAATTGAGCGCCTTGATGGCCCAATAGGCTTTGTAATATTCCGTCACGTCGATTTTTATTATTATTTATCAATAAATTTAGAAGCGAATAATCGTCATACTTTATATATAAAACCTAAGATACAAATCAATATATATGGAAATATGATATTCTTTTTTTAGTCATTTGATATATGTATAGATATATGGAGGCTCTTTCCAAAATGTTAAGATTTTCATTATTATTGGAGAATAAAGTCATAACACAAATCACTCCTTGATTTCTACCAACTTTCATAATTTCCCGAATTGAACTTGACCAATTACATGTACAGCTGGATGCACCAAGTAAAATTTCTTATAAAAAAAAAAACTATACACGGTGCTGCCCATTATACTACCCTAGCGCCTCTCTCTCTGTTTAATTAAAAAAAATATATATGTTAAAAATTGCGGCAGCCACCCTAAACCAAGGCAGCAGCCCACCGCAGCCCCGGCAACCACCGTAACTATGTACTTCGACCGTCGTGCGCTATCTCTAGACACAACCTGTAGTCGCGACCTTCTTTCTTGTGCGTTCTGAGCTCTCGAGGTAACCTAAGATCGCTAATTAATAAGATTTAAATATTTAAGTTAGTGTAGAGATTCAATCCTCAAAAAAAATGATTTAGATAAATAGTAATTAGATAATCATGAATAATTAAATCGTAGTTTATATGTGTACAATTATTTTCGGTTCTATTCTTTTTGTGTTTTATTATTTTCAAATCTCGTAATATCATAGATTTTTATATTCAATCTTTATTAAGTTATTTTATTTAATGTAAATTTATTTCATTATTTGATGAAATGGAGTTCGGCCATAGATTTGATTTCCTTATGGTTCTTTTAATAATAAATGTGAAACTTATGTCTATTAGATTTTATTGTCTTATTTATACTAATAATAAGTTTGGCTAGCAAATAATAAATATTATATTAATAAGATGCTCAACTTGTTTTTATACTTATCTATATATTAAATTTTACTATGTACTCTAGTGATTTTCAATAATGAGGATAAATAAAATCGCAATTACTAAATAGTGATATTTTAAAGGACTTGGTTAAATAAAGTTATGATGCATTATATATATAGTATTTCTTTCGGAGTTACAACCAACTTTTGATTTTATTTTTGGTTTTTGTTTAAAGAAAATAAATTAGATTACAATCTCTCTCTCTCTCTCTATATGTATATATATTCAAGTCTTTATTTGTCTTTTACCTCTGATTCTTAAATGGATTTTCAAGTAGGTTGTAAATGACAAAAACATATTATAAGTATTATAGACAAGTGTTGTCAAGCAATGATAATTAGAGTCGTGTTTACGTAATTTAGGTTCTAATCCCGAAGTATTAGAAGATCGAGTGGAAGAGCGAATAAGAAATTACTACAATAACAGGTGCGGGTTTCCTAGACTTTATAAAACTATCTTACTTGCCTGTTGTCATTCAACTGTTTATTATCATGACATTAGTTGAATTTATGCATGTTGTTTTCGAACCATTCGTATGACTTGAGTATGACATGAATAAATTGCATGAAATGATATGATTCATATTGACCAATGGACTTGCATGAATAGGATGTATTGAGCATGGCATGAATTGTGTGATTGAATAAATGTATTTGAAATGAACGACTAAGGAAACTGAACAGGGGCCGATATGCTTGCATATTGGGATGTATACATTGGGTCTAGTGTTCGACTGGACCCCTCGATAACGTGACTGTAGGCGAAAGCGGTCCTGTCACGGATGTGATTGTAGGCTGACGCGGTCCTGTCACGTACGTGATTGTAGGCGCAAGCGGTCCTGTCACGGACGTGATTGTAGGCGGAAGCGGTCCTATCACCGCCAAGACCTAGCGGCATATGAATTCACCGTCTAGTGAGGCAAACGAAACAGATTAACGGAATTTTGAAAGTAAATGAAAGTAATAAGTGATGATAGGATATGCATTGCATTAGAAGAAGCATACGCATTTTAATTATGTATGTTCATATTTGTGAAAATAAGTAAATGTTTTATAAGCTCTGGGCTGGAACTAAATCCCGCACTGAGAGAAGGTTCGATCTCTCATCCGCTCCACTTTTACGTGGGTTCCAGGTTACGAAGAGGAAGGATTCGAGCAAGGACAAGAGTGAGACTAAGCGGGAAAGCTTATGATTGATAAATTGCCACATGTTGTTTAATTTTATTTCTATGATTCAATAATTGATACATTGAGCAGGCATGGCAGTGTTGTGTTACTAGCCATGTCTGTCGTGATCGTTTGTTAAACTCCTTTTATTATGAAATAAATGTGGCTTTATTTATATTGTTATTGATAATGTATGTGATGTGCATACGCCTTACGTAGCAATACGTGGCGGGTTGTCTCGGGGTGTGACAGGCTTTGTGTTCCAATTCAACTGGCAAATGGCAAGGTTTACCATAAACAAATTTAAAAGGAGTCATTCCTATGGGTGTTTTGTAGGCCGTTCGGTAAGCCCAAAGTGCTTCATCGAGTTTGAGAGACCAATCTTTCCGTGTTCCATTCACCACCTTTTGCAAAATACTTTTAATCTCCCGATTGGAAACTTCGACTTGGCCGCTTGTTTAAGGGTGATAAGGTGTGGCCACCTTGTGCTTGACACCGTATTTGAGTAAAAGATTGTCGAATTGGCGGTTGATGAAGTTAGAGCCACCATCGCTAATCACCACTCGAGGCACCCCAAACCTAGGAAAAATGATTTTTTGAAAAAGTTTCCTTACCACAGCAGAATCGGCGGTTGGACTTGCCACGGCTTCAACCCACTTGGAGACATAATCGACCGCGACAAGAATGTATTTGTTGTTGCAAGAGCTAGGAAAGGGTCCCATGAAGTCGATTCCCCAAACATCAAATAGCTCTACCTCAAGAATTCCATTAAGAGGCATCTCGTGTTTTCGAGAAATGTTGCCGGTTCGTTGGCACTTATCACATTTTAAGACAAAATCTCTCGCATCTTTGAAAAGGGTCGGCCAATAAAACCCGGCTTGAAGCACCTTTGCCGCAGTTTTATTGGTCGATGCATGTCCACCATAGGCGGAAGAGTGGCAACATGATAGAATTTGCGAAAACTCTTCTTTCGGCACACAACGCCGATGAATCCCATCGATCCCCAATTTAAATAGTAAAGGCTCATCCCAATAATAATGTTTCACATCCGACAAGAACTTTTTCTTTTGTTGATAAGTAAGTTCCGGCGGTGTGACCCCACATGCAAGAAAATTTACAAAGTCGGCATACCATGGTAATTCGGAGATTGAAATTGCACAAAGGTGTTCGTCTGCAAATGAGTCATCGATCGGGAGTTCGCCTTCTATTGATTCAGGTTTGAGTCGGGATAAATGGTCCGCCACAGAATTTTCGGTACCCTTCTTGTCTTTAATCTCCAAATCAAACTCTTGGAGTAGCAAAATCCATCGGATGAGGCGGGGTTTGGCGTCCTTTTTAGTGAGGAGATATCGAATCGCCGCATGATCTGTGTAAACAATCACCTTGGATCCCACCAAGTAAGGTCGAAATTTATTGATGGCGAATATCACTGCTAGAAGCTCTTTTTCGGTGGTTGTGTAGTTTAATTGAGCCTCATCTAAGACCTTGCTTGCATAGGATATGGCGTGAGGTTTGGTGCCGGTTCTTTGTCCCAACACGGCTCCGACTGCATAATCGCTAGCATCGCACATGATTTCAAACGGCAAATCCCAATTTGGTGGTTGAAGAATGGGAGCCGAAACAAGGGCCTTTTTGATCCTACAAAAAACATCAACACAACTTTCATCAAAAATAAATTCAGCATCCTTCATTGTCAAATTTGTTAAAGGTTTGCAAATTTTTGAAAAATCTTTAATGAAACGGCGATAAAATCCCGCATGCCCTAAGAAGCTTCGCACATCCTTCACATTTGTCGGATTTGACAATTTTTCAATGACTTCCACCTTCGCTTTGTCTACCTCTAAACCTCTTGATGAGACCACGTGTCCCAACACTACCCCTTGCTGCACCATAAAGTGGCATTTTTCCCAATTGAGGACCAAATTAACTCGTTCGCATCTTTCTAAAACTTTAGACAAGTTAATCAAACATTCATCAAAGCTAGTACCATAAACCGAAAAATCATCCATAAAAACTTCCATTGAATTTTCAATCAAATCAGAAAAGATAGCCATCATGGCTCTTTGGAAGGTGGCGGGGGCATTACACAAACCGAATGGCATCCTTCGGTACGCAAAAGTACCGTAAGGGCAAGTAAAAGTGGTTTTCTCTTGGTCATCAGGGTGTATTGGTATTTGGAAGAAACCACTATAACCATCTAAATAGCAAAAATGAGAATGAGTAGCTAGTCTTTCAAGCATTTGATCAATGAAGGGTAGCGGGAAATGATCTTTTCGTGTCGCGTTGTTGAGCTTGCGATAATCGATACACATCCTCCATCCGGTCACTACCCTTGTTGGAATCAACTCACCATTCGTGCCCTTTGTAACTGTTGTGCCACTCTTTTTCGGGACCACATGGACCGGACTTACCCATTTGGAGTCAGAAATCGGGTAAATGATGCCAGCATCGAGGAGTTTGAGAATTTCCTTCTTGACCACCTCCTTGAGATTCGGGTTGAGCCTTCTTTGGGCTTCAATCGAGGGTTTGTGATCATCTTCCATCAAGATGCGATGCATGCATAGGTTAGGATTAATTTCGGTCAAGTCATCTATGGTGTACCCTATGGCTTTTTTGCGTAACTTGAGTTCATGGAGAAGTCGGTTTGTTTCATCTTGGGTTAGGACGGAGTTGACAATAACTGGATAGGTCTCATTGGGCCCGAGGTATTCGTATCTAAGAGTGGGAGGTAAGGGTTTCAGTTCAAGTTTGGGTGGTTTGGGAGAATTGGAGCTGTCAGGGTTTTCTGACGGTTGGTGCGGCCCGCACAAATTTGTTTCAGGTTCATGGGAGTTGTCATACAATTTGGGACTTTCTTGCGGCCCGCACAAAATTTCGTGCGGCCCGCACAAAACCTCGCTGCCAGGAGCTTGTTCTGTTTTAGCTCTTTTTTCGCCCAAAATCTCGTCCAGATTTTCGTTCAGCTGTTCACCATTTGTTACCGCATCAGTCTGGGCAGCAATAATGGTATCCAAGACATCAATCCTACAAATTGTGTCATTATCATTAGAAGGGTATTGCATAGATTTGAAAACATTGAATTCCACCTTCTCATCACAAATCAAAAAGGAAATCCTTCCTCCTGAAACATCAATATTTGTACCTGCTGTAGTTAGAAAATCACGCCCAAATAAGAGGGGGGTGTGAGAATATTCTTCCATTTCTACTATCACAAAGTCTACAGGTACGTAAAACTTACCAATTTGGACTATCACATCTTCTGCAATCCCAGATGGATATCGAACGGATCTATCTGCCAATTGAAGAGACATTCTGGTTTGTTTCAATTCACCCAAACCTAGCCTATCATAGACTGATTTTGGCATTAAACAAACACTAGAACCAAGGTCTAGCAGACATCGATTAAAAATGGTTTCTCTGATTTTGCACGGAATTGTGAAACTGCCGGGATCTTTGAGTTTAGGGGGCAGTTTAATATGTTGAGAAACAAGTGCACTACATTCTGCATTTAAAGCCACTGTTTCTACCTCTTCGAGTTTCCTTTTGTTGGACAACAATTCTTTCAAAAATTTCGCATATGACGGCATTTGAGTTATGACTTCCGTAAAATGAATGGTAATATTCATTTTCTTTAAGTGATCCATGAATTTAGCAAATTGTTGGTCCATTTTGGTTTTCACCAACCGTTGAGGGAAATGTACAAACCTGAGAGGAGGCACGTATTAAGAAGATTTTACCTTTTTCGGATCAGTTTTACCAGATTTTTGATTTTCTGTGAGCTCTGGTGGATCCGCAGGAAAATCTGTGCTGGCCGCAGGAATTGTTGTACTGGCCGCAGGAGAGGCCGCAGAAACCTCTGTTTCTGCTGTTTCTGGTGCAATGATTGGTTGTTTCGCCCCTTTTCAGCAGGCATCTCTGGTCCATCATACTGCTTATCATTTCGAAGGGTCACGGCATGTACATGTTCCCTCGGGTTGTGTTCCGGCTTTCCGGGAAGCGTGCCTAGAGGGCGTGAAGCGGAAGCGGCTTGTTGTGCCATTTGAGTCTCAAGCAATCTGGCTTGAGTTTGCACAAGGTCCAACCTACTATTCACTGTTCTAACAGAATCAGACAACTTATCAATCTTTTTATTTTGTACATTCTGAACATGAGTACTATCTTTTTGGGAAATTACCAATCCCTCAACCATTTTCTCTAACCTAGACAATTGAGATGGTCCTTGGCCTTGACGGTTTTGGTACTGATTACCATTACCTTGGTTCTGGTATTGGCCTGCATTGCCTTGGTTTTGGTTCGGAGTTTGGTTCGAATTCTCATTGTCATTCCTCCACCTAAAGTTTGGGTGGTTATACCTTGCGTTAGGGTTGTAGGTGTTAGAGTTGTTTGTGTTGTATTGGTTATTTCTCTTGTCACCCTCATTATAAAACAACCCATTAACTTGTTCTACCTCATCATTACCCTCTGTGGAATATTGACACCCAACTGTGTCATGGTTCGAGTCTCCACAAATACCACAAGGAGAGGACTTAACTACAGCTTTTACCTGCTGCATCTTTTTCATCTGATTTTGGAGAGATTCTACCTTTGCTTGTAGGGAAGTTACCTCATCCAACTTTATCATACCAGCAGGTGTGTTGCTCCTTCTCGTATCTCTCCCAGCTGTCCACTCGCGTTGGCTTACCGCCATGTCTTCAATCATTTCCATAGCTTCTACTGCATCTTTGTTGGCTAAGTTTCCTCCAGCAGCCGAATTGAGATGATTTTTGGTCGCGTATGTGCAACCTGCATAGAAAAACTGAAACAAAAGTCATACATCAATACCATGATTAGGACATAAACGCAAAAGTTCTTGCCATCTATCCCAAGCCTCACTCAAAGACTCATCATCACCTTGTTTGAAAGTAGTTATTTTTGCCCTAAAATGTTGAGTTTTTGAGGGCGGAAAATACTTTCCTAAAAACAATCTTTGCACATCGGGCCAAGTTTGAGTTACCCTAGGGTTCAACAACCTTAACCAGGTCCTAGCCTCATCTCTAAGAGAAAGGTGAAAACAATTCAATTTCAAAGCATCAAGTTGAGGACCCCTTGGTGCAAATGTGCCGCAATGTTCTTCAAACATTGCTAAGTGTGAATGAGGATCCTCATTCAAAGTACCACCAAACAAGTTTTGACCTAACAAATGAATAAGAGTTGGTTTTAAATCGGGGTTTGTTCCCCCATGTGCAACATAGCCAAAGCGTTGGTCTGGATCTTGATGGTTCAAGAACTCCCTCATAGGTCGGCGGTCATTCGGATTAGGTGGTGGAGGTTCATTTCTCCCATTTTCGGCTTGGAAATGATTTTGAAGAGGTTGATCATTGTTGACTTGAGCTCCAGATCTAGCATCCACCTCTTCTGGTTCCTCAGGCATTCCGAGTGGAGGATTTCTTAACATTGTAGACGAAGTACTTGCCGCGTTCTTCTGGCTTCTAGTGACAGGTGCCAGCGTTCACAGCTGTGGAAAGAAAGAGAGAAAATATGAGTAATGAAAATAAATGAAAATAAAATAAAAGAAAAATTTCTAGAACTAATTTTTAAAGCAAAAATTAATATCTATCCGTTATCCCCGACAACGGTGCCAAAAGCTTGATGTGTATTTTTGGTATTGGAATATGTGGGTCAATTTTGTAATACACTCTATGCTTTAAATTTATAAACCTTAATACACAATGATAGATTGGTTGCAAGCATACAACCTATCCTTGTAGTAAAATAGGTATCGATCCAAAGATAACGGGAGAAATTACTTTTTACTTAAATAATTAATTCTAAATAATGCAATTAAAATAAAAGGGGGGAATTTGTTGAAAACTGGAATGGTGGGTTCAATACCCGAATTGGAGTTTAAACAAAACAAAACAATTCTAAACAAATAATAAAAAGGAGTTTGTAATCAAAGAGATGGAATCTAAGGGCTATCGGCTCTCAATCCCTTGATCAAATTCACATTTACTTGGTTTCTAAATTCATGTTTGTTATTTTGGGGTTTCTAAACCTAATATGTCAAAAAGGGTCACTTTCGTGAATTAATGACGTGTCTAGATAGTTCGGATTTCACGATTAAGTCCCTCATCCTAATTATCTAGACCATAACCTTATGTTTATCCTAATTTATTCCCAAATTTTGACACTTCACGATTAAGTCCTTCATACCAAAATTCGGTTCAATTTTAGGGGTCCCAATTGAATATGAGGCTTCACGATTAAGTTCTTCGCCTCAATTCAACCATTGTTCTTGTGGTTCCGGACTAAGAAATAGATTTGGTCATTTCTAATCTTAATCCTAAAATTATTCAAGCAAGTAATTCGGTTTTATCAATTCTTTGATCCTAACACCTTAAGTTTGTTAAACCCAAGCGGGACACTAATTAATAATTCACAAATTACTCAAGCACATGAATTATAAAATCACCAAGAACAAACAATTAACAAACAATCATCACATAGAAATATTATCCAAGTAAACTAGAATCTAATACAAGTTCATGATTTTAGCCTAAGCCCCTAGAGAGGAATCTAGCCCCTCATGGGTGCAATAACATCCAAGAGATAGAAAAGAGTAAACATGACTAAAAACTAGATAAACAAATAGAGAAGAGAATACACCAATCTCCTAGTTTGCTGCCCTTGTCTTCAATGTCTGCACGCTCGAATCAAGCCTTCAACCGTCAATCCAAAAGGTCTTGATCTTGTGAAGAGGAGAGAATAAAAATGGAGAGGTTTTGAATAATAAGAACTTAGGAGCAAGGTGGAAGAAGAGATCCCTTCAACCTGCTGCCTCTCCCCTCTTTAATAGCCAATTTCGTCACTCCCCTCATCAATCCCGAAATCTGGCAGCAGTTATGAGGAGATCCCTCAAAATCAGGCTGAATTGGCGCTGGTGCGGCCTTTGTGCGGCCTTCACAAAATCCGTGCGGCCCGCACAAAATGGAGAGTTGACCGGAAACTGCGCGGAGGAAAAATGGGTTTGTGCGGCCCGCATTTTGTGTTCGTGCGGCCCGCATTTTCTGTTTGTGCGGCCCGCATAGAATTCCTTAAGGCTGCACGATTGACCGCAATACTCTCTGACTTGACTGAGCAAAACTTGTAGATTTCCGACTTTTTAATTTCGGATGAATTTAATTTTGTGCGGCCCGCATAAAATTCATGCGGCTCGCACAAACTCGCAGAATTGCTCCTTTTTGCTTGATTCCTACAAATTAGACAAGGCAACAGCAGTAACTTGGTTCTTGAATGAATTCTCTATTAAACTAGGGTAAAACACATAAAATTTGGTACAATTCAGAGGTAAAACCTTAACCGAAAGTGTATACAATTGAGGCTTAACAGTCGGCCGGCCAAAATCACTCCTCGAGATCTGAATTCTCAATTCATCGGGGTTCGAACAGGTAGTGAGACAGATACGCCCCTCTTGCAAGAGCAACAGGCCCAATCCAAACGCCAGGATCAAACCATCCCGCCAATGGGAGCACAACCAAATGAAAGAAGACAGCAAGAAGGGCAGGGCGAAAGTAGGGAACCGGATCCCGAAAGACAGCCACGTGTTGAAAAACCCGAGGTTCATAACAATAATGAGCGCGAGTCAGCGAATCATGGCGGAGGTTCCAGACCGTCACGCCGAGGACAGTCTCGCTCCCGTAGGGAACGCGAACGAAGCCCACCCCGAGGTCGGGATAGAACTCGCCGAGATGATCGAAGAAGAAGCAGGCGATCACCTACCCCACTCCGAGGTGTAAATATGGCTCAAATTGAAGAATTGATCCAAATAAGGCTTGCGGCTAAATTAGCCGAGATCGAATCCCAGAAAACAGGTGCCACCTCTCGGCCTATGGGGATCAACGACGGCCCACTTTCTAGAGACATCTACCGCCATTCAATGACGGATTTCAAGTATCCAACAACTCTTCCCAGCTTCCGGGGCAGCGGCGATACTCAGGATCCACACAATTTTGTGTACGGATTCCTTGAACGACTTCGCCTCCTTGGGGCCACTGACGCCATCATGTGCCGTGTCTTCACCACTTATTTAACAGGCGAAGCATGGGACTGGTACATGACGTTACCCCGGAGGTCCATCAACAAGTTCGAAGACTTCGCAAAACTGTTTCTGGAAAGATACACGATTATCAAGCCACCGCAAGCTACATGCGAGATGCTTCTGGACATTGTCCAGGGAGAGCGTGAAAGAACAGGTGCGTTCGTTAATCGGTTTATACAAGCATCTCGGCGAATTCAGAATCTCAATGAGGAATTCGCCTTGGCTGCCATCAAGAAAGGACTTCGCAAAGGGGGTCCGGGTACTTTGCGTTACGAGGCACATATGAAGAAAATGACTACTTTGAGGGAGTTTGTAGCCTTTGCTGAGGGTTACATCCGTGCTGAGGATGACAATGGGAGTCCCACGAGGTTTCGATCCCGATCTCCCCGTCCAACAAACAAACAGCCGGCTCAAGACAGGTCTCGCAACCAAAGAGAACCTCGGCAAAACCAACCAACCGAGCACAATTCCGGTACTAAAGGGTACCGACAGCATTTTGTGAGATATGCTCCTCTCACCAAGAAGCGGCATGAGATGTACAATATTATAGAAGGCATGTTCGATCTCCCCCCGCCGCTGCCAAAGAGCATTTTTACGGTGGTCGACAACTCGAAAAAATGTGAATACCACGGATTCAACGGGCATTCCACCGCATAATGCCTCCAATTGAAGGACATCCTGGAGAGACTAGCCCGAGAGGGTAAACTAGTCGAGTTCATCAACCCTGACTTCTTCAAAACGTTTTTTAAGAAATACAATGGTCAAGGTAAGATTTTTAAGAAACCCATTCCATATAGACAGGATTACACGGGACCTCGGGTTGGTGAGGCCAGTCCCCAAACCCGGGATGATCCCGAGACAAGACGCCCGGAGCGGCAGGGTAGTCCTGTCATTAATGTAATCAGTGGGGGTCATCACGGTACCGCCCGAAAAATCTTACCACGTGACATTCAAAAACCATACCCCACTGTCCTACCGATTGAAGCCATAAATGACAAAAAACGACTTCGATCCGAGGAAGTGATATCCTTTTCTGAGAAGGACCTCGGTCAAATTTCTGGACCGCATGATGATCCCGTGGTGCTTAATCTCAAGATTAACACTCACAGGGTTAAAAGGGTATTAGTTGACACAGGCAGCTCAGCCGACATCCTGTATTTACCGGCCTTCACACAAATGGGCCTCAACACTCGCGCCCTCCAACAACACATATCACCCTTGATAGGCTTCACGGGAGATGCCCTTCAACCTCGGGGAATGATGCCACTCAAAATGACGTTTGGTACATCTCCTCGGACAGTGGAAGTCATGGTGGACTTCCTCATTGTGAATGCCCCTTCCGCGTACAATGCGATCTTGGGAAGAGCGACCTTGAACAAAATCGATGCTATCATTTCTCCTTCCCACCTCAAAATCAAGTTCCACACCGAAAACGGGATAGGGGAAGAATGTGGCCAACAGCAGGTAGTTCGTGAATGCTACATGACGACCATTCAAGGTCACGGAGGTTCTGTTCACCAAGTTGATCAGCCTGATGCAAAGACCAATCCACAGCGGTTGCGCTCTAGTACTGACTTTCTACCTCCAAACACCAACCTCGCATTGGATCCAGTCGATAAAGCTGAGGCAAAAGCTTTCCTTGAGCCCGTTGATGAAGTCGAGCAACTTGAGTTAGGTGATGGTAAAACACTTAATATAGGAAAGGCAATCCAAGGGTCGGCAAGGGCCGAGTTAATCAAATTCCTCCAAGAAAACCAATCTGTTTTCGCTTGGACTGCAGCCGACATGCCAGGAATTCCAAGGTCAATTGCCGAGCACCGATTGCACATTAAACCGGGCTCAAAACCAGTCAGACAGAGGAAGCGTAATATGGGAGACGAACGACAGCAAGCCGTCAAGCGCGAGGTAAAGAAATTACTTGACGCTGGTTTTATCAGAAATGTCGAATGTCCAGAATGGACAGCCAATCCCGTACTTGTCAAGAAATCCAATGGCGATTGGCGTATGTGTATCGATTATACCGATCTCAACAAAGCATGCCCCATGGATCCTTTCCCTTTGCCCAAAATCGATCAATTGGTCGATTCCACCTCGGGACATGCTTATCTCAGTTTCATGGATGCCTTCTCCGGGTACAATCAAATCCGGATGAGCCAAGCTGACGAGGAGAAAACTGCTTTTACTACCAACTCGGGACTTTACTGTTACCGGGTCATGCCTTTTGGATTGCGCAACGCTGGCGCCACGTTCCAAAGAATGGTTAACACTGTGTTCCAAGGTCAGATTGGACGAAATGTAGAGGCATATGTAGATGAACTACTTGTTAAAAGCATGTCTGACCTATACCATGTCCGAGATCTCCATGAGACCTTTGCGACTTTAAATTCAGCCAACATGAAACTCAACCCGAAGAAAAGTTTCTTCAGTCTAACTGGCGGTAAATTCCTTGGCTTCATGGTTTCTATGCGGGGCATTGAGATTCATCCCTCCAAATCACAAGCCATCCTCGACATGAAACCACCCCGAAATCTCAAAGAGCTGCAATCTCTTACAGGCAAGTTGGCTGCTCTCAATAGGTTTATTGCACGATCCGGAGACGTCTGTTTTCCCTTCTTTAAGGCCATGCACAAGTCGGCCAAATTTGAATGGACAGATGAATGTGCAATAGCCTTTGACAAAGTCAAAGCCTATCTCGCCAATCCGCCGTGTCTCAGCAGGCCAACCACGGGCGACATCTTGGTACTGTACTTGGCAACAACAGGACATGCAGTAAGTGCCGCCCTTGTTTGGGAAGAGGGACGAGATCAGAAGCCGGTTTATTTTGTCTCACATGTACTTCGGGACGCTGAAACCAGGTATTCGCAGATTGAAAAAGCAGCATATGCTCTCGTTATAGCTGCCCGAAAGTTGCGGCCTTACTTTCAATCACATCCCATCAAGGTTTACACTGGGATTCCGCTTAAAAAAGCATTTGCAAATTTCGACTCATCCGGGCGATTGCTAGCTTGGGCGCTCGAGTTATCCGAGTTTGATGTCTCTTTCCATCCCCAAAATGCTCTAAAGTCTCAGATCTTTGCCGACTTCATCGCTGAATATTCCGGGCTTCCCCCCGAATCTGAAGGACGCTGGGTAATCCATGTTGATGGTGCCTCTTCATTACAAGGGGCTGGGACCGGGGTATCCCTCACTGGTCCACAAGGGGAAACCCTGAATTATGCTCTTCACTTTCAATTCCCGGTAACAAACAATACTGCAGAATACGAAGCCATGATAGCAGGCCTTAAGTTGGCCAAAGAATTGGGAGCCCGCGAGGTTCATCTCCGCAGTGATTCCGAGTTAGCAGTCAAGCAAATCAATGATGAATGCCGAGTGATGGATGACAACTTGCGCAAATATCGACAGCAGTTCCACATGCTCAAGAGTCACTTCGACGAAGTAAACATCCAACATGTTTCTCGCAACAAAAATTGCCAAGCTGATGCCTTATCCAAACTTGGTGCTGCGGGTAACCTTGACAAAGAACGGCCCGTGATTGTTATGGACGTTCCCGAATCCAGCATCCACATTGATACCACAGCTGTTCTTGCCATCAATGAACCCGGCGAATCCTGGTTCACCCCGATGTGGAATTTCCTTAACACGGGGGTCCTACCCACAGACCAATTGGAAGCCCGACGTCTGAAAAGGATCGCGCTCATGTATTCTATTTTCAATAATCATCTCTATAAACGGGGATACGTGCGACCTTGGCTCAAGTGTATAAACGAAGAGATGGCCTCAAAAATGTTATCAGAGGTACATGAGGGCATCTGTGGGAGCCACCAAGGGGCGAAAACTCTTGCAAAACGCATTCTCCGAGCTGGTTTCTACTGGCTAACCATGCAGCATGATGCGGCGACTCTGGTCTGAAAGTGCGAACGGTGCCAATACCATAGCAAGTTGAGTAACATCCCGGCGTACGACCAGATATCCATCTCGGGGGCTTGGCCTTTTGACTTATGGGGAATAGACATAGTCGGGCCATTTCCCACAGCTGCTCGACAGCGCCGTTGGATTATCGTTGCAGTCGAGTATTTCACCAAATGGGTTGAAGCCGAAGCACTAGCAACAATTACAGCCGCAGCAGCGGAAAAGTTCATTTGGAGAAACATCATTTGCCGCTTTGGAATACCACATGCGCTCATTTCGGACAATGGAACTCAGTTCAATGCAGCCCGCACCATCTCATTCCTTTCCAACTTGGGTATTCAAAACAATTTCACCTCGGTCAGCCACCCAGCTAGCAATGGATTGGCCGAAGTCACCAACCGTACCATCTTGGATGGTCTGAAGAAGAAATTTGCTGAGAACAGGAAAGATTGGCCTGACATTCTTGATGGCATCCTGTGGGCCTATCGCACAACACCCCGTGAGGCTACACAACAGACACCATACTCTCTGGTATTCGGGATGGATGCAGTCACTCCAATCGAACTGATGGAACCATCTCTCCATACTTTAGCATATTCCACTGAATCAAACCAGGATGCACGTGCTACTGACCTCGAACTTATCACCGAAGGTCGGGAGACGGCTCGCATACGCACCATGGAATATCAACGTCGAGTTAAGCGTGCCTTTGACAAATATGTGGTACCTCGTGCATTTCAACCTGGTGATTTGGTACTCAAAACTGTGGAAGCTACTGGCAAACATGTCAGCAAACTCGCTCCTCAATGGGAAGGTCCCTTCAAGGTCATCCGCTCCCGAGGAAAAGGTGCCTACGAGTTGGAAGATCCGAGTGGTTTCATACTCACTCGACCGTGGAACGCTTGCCACCTCCGGAAATTCTACACCTAATGTATGATTTTACTTTAACATTGTTTTATTTCCTATATTCCATGTAAAGTTATGGGCGAGATAAGCCTTTTCTGTTACATCCCATGTATTTTACCTAGACCGAGATACAAATTTTTGTATGGTCCTAGGCTGTTCTCAATATATATATATATGATATTTGATTGTGTTTCTTATTATTTGGGTACGAGATATATGAACGAAAGCCTTTTTTAGGCAACGAAATAAGTCTTGGTTAATATTCCCGAGATACACAACAAATTAATGCAGTCTTACGAGACGACGAATGTTAAACCAGTAACATGGTTTTCTTTTTCGCGACATTAATCGAAAATCCCTTGGGGTAACGTATATGTTTCTCGCGACCTCCCTTTCCCCCGATGTTGATAAATAAAAAAAAAGGGGGGGAAGAAGGATATATACAAAACATAAACCGAGATAAAAGTTGAAAGAAACATCTCGGGCAAATCGAGATAAATTAAGAACTAGGAAATAATAATAGTTCAAGGATTACAACATTTCTGTTAACACCCCCACACCTCGGGGGTATAAATAAATTAATACATCACATTTCTGTTAAACCCCCACATCTCGGGGGTATAAAATCATTCACTTCTAAAAAAAAAAAATCCTCTGCTCCTTTTGCAATCCTCTGCTCCTTTTGCTCGATATTATCCTTCATATAGACAAACAAAACAATAGTAAGCTTAGGCATAAATACAACATCTCGAAGGATAAGATCTAGATTTACTTACAAATAGGGGAGTTGGCTTGCACGGGATCAACATCCACAGCCGCTTCATTTTCATCTTCTTGCTCACCCGGTTGAATGGTATCACCTTCTTCAATTTCCCTCATCTCGAGGTCTATGCTATTGCCTTCAGAGGTCTCGGAAGGCAAACCGTCCTGCCCTTCAGATGGGGCATCTGGCAAGTCGAGATGCTTTGGCCATTTATCTTTAGGCCAGGGATGGACGATATACGAACGCGGATGATTCTCAAGCACAAGTTCTTGACTAATTGGAGTACCATCCGGAAGTCGAAAGCATCTCGCTGATGCATTCCGACTTCGGGGGCTAATGATAGGGCCATGTTCCATAGGCCCTTTTACATAATTTAAACTGGGCCATAAGCGACTGGGATTCGGACCTCTAAGAGGCCAACCCGAAGTCATATGAAAGGCCCAAAAGGTCCACCAAGTCGGGGCCCAATACAGCGGCCCCCAACATAGCCTTAAACGGGATTTATGCTAACCGACATGCGGGATGATAGTGGAAACGGCTAACTTAATGCCTCCCATCCCTGTAACGGCTGACATTGATATCTCGCAAACTTATCTATATTCCGACCCGTATTTTGTACCAAAACCTGTGTTTAGAACTGTCAAATCGTGTTTATTTCATTGAATATCTATAGAATGTGGTACTGCTGCGTATTTGCTCTTACTTTGCAGAAAACGGGTGAAACCGAGGAAGAATATGGAATTTGAAGGTTTATATACGGTCCGTGTACCTTCTTATGCGGACCGTACAACCCTCTGCCCGACCACAGACACGACCAGGACACCAATCTCAGCACCCGAAATTAAAACAGTCATAGATTTTGACTCGTAACTCCGTTTTGAGTGTATAACCACTTTTCGGAAAGCTTGCGAGAAGATCTACAACCTGAGCTAGAGACACAAGTACACGGTCCGTGTAGAATTTCACACGGGCAGTGTCAAGCATTTTCGGAAACAGATTCAGAATTTGGAAACAAGGCTAATTGATGGATGGTCGGCCAGAAAAGGATATAAGCGGGATTTCTTGAACCAGAGAGACATTCTGGAGCAGAGAGGCAATTCCTAGGGTTAGGAGAAGACGGCTAAGCAAGGAGATGAAGAAGAGAGGAGGAAAACGAGAGTTTTTCGACGGATCTTCATTGTTCTTCGAGTTTTTCTATGAACTCCTTTATCTTTGTTTGTTTTATTTGCTTTTTAATCATGTTAGAGTAGACTTTTAGTTTCTAGGGTTGTGATGTAATCGAATGTTTTGTTTTGCATGTTAGTTATTGGATTCTTTTGTTGAAATTTGTGTTTGCTTGATTGTGTTTGATTTCAATTGCTTAGTCTAAGTTGTTTGATTTTTATTGGTTTACCACTAGATGAATGCGCACATCTAGAAGGTACTTTGGCCCTTATAATCTCTCAACTAAACTAAGTACATGAGGTAGGATTAGTGATCCGGAAGGTGAAACCAAGTAGTAGCTGACAGGTGAACATTTCCTCATATCGACGGAATGAGGTTACCTTTAGTATACCAAACAAGCAACTAGGTAATTCAGACCAACATACGACAGTTGAGGTCTAGAACCCGACGAGGGCACATATTGCAATTCCATACCAAGTTAATGAACCAACAGACGACAGTTGAGGTTTAGGAACATTAGGTCTGGTCAGTAGAACCCTACACAAAGGAACAACACTAAGAAACAATAACTGCTGCATTCACTCGAGGGCCGCACGGACCGTGTATGACAGTACCCGCCGTGTACATTGGACACGGCCCGTGTAGGACACTACACGGACCGGGTACCTCGAGGCAAAACTGAGATGAAGTCATAACCCTGGAAACGCCTTTTTACTTTTGATTTAAACCAAGTTGATTTACTTTCTTGTATTTTAATTACTGTGATTGAATTGTTAGGAACCTTAAACACCAAAACAACATTTTCGAACTTCTAGTCTTTATTTAATTTAGGTAGAACTCTAGTTAAGACTTGAACCGTCCCTGTGATCGATACCCGAATTTATACTACTCGATAGGATTGTATACTTGCAGTCTGAACCGAAAAGTGTATTGAAGGTTAAAAAGTGCAGTTTACTGTACTGAAACTTTGTACTATACCTTTTGGTGTAACAGACATAACTACCCACGTCCTCCATAACTGCCCGAGATAGCAGTTATGGACGGACTATACAAGGCAGTGATTCCCATGAAACGAGGGGACTTTTTCCAACCACAAGAGAGATTACACAGGATAGAGTACGAATCTCTCACAATCAACCCCGAGTTCACAACTCCATTACCATCTCGGCCTGCCATCCTTTGGCAGGACAAACTCAACTCAGCCCAAGATTCCATACGGCCTCATCTCCCGAGATAGGACGTATCAATACCGAATATGTTATTTCCATGGGACTCTTCCTCATGCATCCATAATGTTGTGACATATCTCAAAATTATTACTAGATATCATTTATTACCTATAGGAATGCATGAAACAAAAGTTTGAACAATGTACGAAACATACATTTCCATTTCCCATCACGTCTTCATCTCCGTCGTATTGAGTGTGTCGATCTCGCCGACAAAGGTACTATCCTAAATAAAATAGAAGGTATTCATACTAGAATCTTTTTGTTGTCCGAAAGTTCTTGCATGTTCGCACCGATGAAAGCAAAAATAGAAAATCATAATTTGAAAGCCAAAACAGAAGGTCATAAACTCAAATCATGAAAACATAATATCTTAATTGATATGGCGTTATTTTTTGTTGTTGTGAGCCAACCTGTGAGATCTCAAGACTCTAGTTAGCTGCGTGGCAACAAACAACGACATGCAGTTCAACAAGAACTGTAGAGGCAGTTCTATATAGATCACTGAACGACAACCGATAAGGTATATCTTAAAAATATATACCACCTTCTACATGTTTCAACACAAAAACTCTAGAGAAAAATGCAACTTTAATTCAATATTTTATGAACTCAACATCACTCTTGCTTGGTCAAGGTCATTCACGGTGTCTCTTTTTGTTTATTGTAGCCTCATGCTTTTCTTACATGTAAAGGCATCATGATTATGACCTTGTTTTGCTAAAACCATTGGTGGATTAAAGATACTCTATAAATACTATCCATAGCATGCATTTGATTTCATCATCAACCACAAACATCTATTCAGACTTACCTACAAATTTTGAATTTACATTTCTTTCCAATGGCTTCTTCATCGCCTTTTCTGCCTACTGTACTTTTGGGGCTTGTTCTCGGGATCTTATTTATAGCTCTACTTCCTATGGCTACTGCCAACGATCCACTGACAGAGGTATTTGAGAATTGGATGGCTAACTTTGGTCGCGTCTATGCAAGCGATGCTGAAAAGTCGCTTCGCTTGGAGGTGTTCAAGACCAACCTGCAATACATCGAGTCCACAAACAACCAACCCGGTCTTACGTACAAACTCGGTCTTAATAAGTTTGCTGATCTTACGAACTCGGAGTTTATGACTAAGTATGCAAGCTACACTCCACGCAGTGGACCGAAGAACTCAACCCCATCCAAATACTCAACATTTGTATCAGCCCCGACATCGATTGACTGGCGGTCTCAAGGTGCGGTCACACCGGTTAAGGATCAAGGAGATTGCGGTGAGTAAAACTATAAGTTTGCGTTATTAAAAACAAGCATGTCATCTACCATGATATAGGAACAATGAAAGCTTAACAATGTTAATTCGCACTCGGAAAACAAGAGTTTTCATAGCATATTATGTCGAGATTTCTCGACTTGCTCTTGTGCCAACACACAGTGACCTATAAAATTAAAGTAAAATTTACTTGACTTTTTTTTTCTCTCTCGAAAATACTAGAATTCATAATATATTTTTGGCACCAGATGTGACTCCTGGATTTTTATTAAATAACAAAGCTCTGTATTTCTTTAAAGAAAGAAAACTGTTATGCTGAGTATTATGCCTTGATTTTTATTCGGAAAAGAAAAAAAACAGTGTCATTATTTTCATTATCAACTATGAGTGCAGGTAGCTGTTGGGCTTTCTCGGCTGTAGCTGCTATCGAGGGGATAAACAAAATCAGAACCGGACAATTGGTGACTCTTTCGGAGCAGGAGCTGGTAGACTGTGTTACCTCTTGTTACGGATGCAACGGAGGATACATGGACTATGCCTTTCAATGGGTGAAAAATAACGGGGGCATCACAAATTCGACGGACTACCCATACAAGGCGTTGCAAGGAACTTGCAACACCGTGAAGACCGCTCACCGTCAAGTTACCATCACCGGTTACGCAGGCGTCACCCCTTACAGTGAGACTTCTCTCATGAATGCCGTCGCGATCCAACCTGTTTCTGTAGCCATTGAATCAAGTGGATATTATTTCCAATTTTACACGAGTGGAGTTTTTACTGGCTCATGCGGGACGAGTCTAGACCACGGCGTGACAGTAGTTGGGTACAGCAACAGCGTAACCCCTCACTACTGGATAGTGAAGAACTCGTGGGGTACATCTTGGGGCGAGTCTGGATACATCAAGATGAAGAAGGACATTACCAGCACGGCAGGCTTGTGTGGTATCGCCATTGAACCCTTTTATCCTACCAAGTGATTTTGATGATGAGCATGACCGTCAGGACTTGTGCTTTACATTTTTCATTGGATACAACTGCTACTTAAGTGACCAATGAGCCTCTGAATAAAAATTAATGTATGCATGTGTGATTTGTGGAGAGAGATCTATCAGTGAATAAAACAAATGGAAGTTTGTATCAAAATAGTTCTATATTCGTTCTATATCGTTTATGTATTGTTGGAACGATGTTGGAAAGCGCGAGACCTATACTCTTGTTTTAAGCCTAGTTCTATCTTCTTCAAGTATTAGTCACAGAAACACTCTAATGTAATGGATCTTAAGAAGAAAAGCATAATAAATTCATCACATAATGTCACCAATGTTATAAATGGAGCTTATCCAATGACATGCGCATCAACACTTCAAGAAGGAAGTAACAAAACGTAACATAGAATAAACAAATTAAATAAGCGGCGTTTCATAGGAGATGCCAGAAGAGGGTGACTTTTAATTAACTTCAACATAATGTACTACTCAAGAAATTAAAATGACCAAATATACCGAAGACAACTTGTATGAGTCACTTTTATTTCTCACGAAAGTACCCGATTTCTGCTTACTGTAAGAAATTGCTCCTTGTAGGCGAAAAACGACAAAAGCTGGATTGCTAACTTCAAAATATATTTGATTCAATAAACAACAATGCGATTCTTCGAGGTGATTCGATATACAACCTGCATATAATTTTTCAAGACAATATATTCCACGATGTGTCATCCGCTGTTACCGTTTTTTCCTCTACTAAACCACAAGTAATTGAATAGAACGTTGTTTGGTCCTTGACATTAATTTATGCCTGAAGAATTAATACAATAACGACAACACATATTCGTACAACATAGAAATACAAGTTTTTTTAATTACAGTTTAAACAACAGAAAATTATTTTCATCATGAAAACAAGCGTTGTGAAGCGAGCAGGGCTTTCCTTTTTTTTCATTACGGATAAAACATTTGTTTAATTCTTTCGCAATTTAGGTCGCCGCAGTGATATCATATTCTGTAACAAGAATAACTCCACACTCAAATAAGCAGAAAATTAGGGAAACACAACTTTTCATGTTTGCGAGCTGGCGTTTTCAGACATTTCCGGGCACACAGGGACAATTGCTTCTAGGAGTGTGAAGCTATCACCG